>JAHZMV010000672.1:0-11557 GCA_027743765.1 Coecobrya sp. COE2
TACAAGGCAGTAGTCAGGATAATGACAGATATCAGAGAAGTTGAAATTTCAGGATCATGTCAAGTTGTCACTGGTTGTCTCTATTTTTGATTTAAAGTGCAGTTCTAAATAAACAGTAGTTTCAAATTCAATGGATGGATTAAATATTTGTAGTATGAAGCACATATATTCATTTCATATATGAAGCGTGCCTAGTTCAGTCAATCATTGTCATCAATCAGTTTGATATTTTTTTAAACAATTTTCTTTCGGAAGTACTTATTTTTCATAGTCACGATTTTCGAAGTATGTACTTAAGCTTTACTGCGTTTTGGAAGCCAGGATATGAAATTTGAAAAATCTGGATTGGAATGTGGTATTATGAATTATGAATGGAGTATCAATCTATTCCTGACTTGATAATATTGAATTACATGGAATAAATAATATAATAATTTGGAATAGGATCACAAATTAGTCTGCTCGAAAAAGTCTTTTTATCAGTAGCTAATAATACCTGTTTTAAAAAGCAAGTCAATTGCCACGTTTAACTTGTTCGTATTATCTCTCTAGTTAAATACAGAAAAACTATTAAATCAGGTATACGATTTGTTCGTTTAGCGTCATCCCTCATAATTGATTACTGACGATGATTGTTAATGAAAATTCCAATCATATTCTACTCGTATTACCTTAAAAGTATTTTAATAGCTATCTTCATTCAAGTGTATAAGATACCAGTTACCTGCGAGCTTTACTAAGCGTAAGTTTAATTCTCTCAATGAATTGCACTTTTAATGTTTGAACAGTAATGCAATCTGTTATATACCAACGCATTGAGTTGAACTCGGTAGCGTACGTCTTAAGATAATTGTTTCTTGAAAATGACTCATTAAACGTTTAATATTTTTTTACCTTTTCCTGAAGAAACGTGCATTCCTTAAAAGTAGATGGAAGGGGGAAAAGTGAGAAAAACAGCAATGTCAATCAGTGTAATAACTGTCAAATGTACATAAATTGTGCTGAATACATAAAACTCGACGGAGTCATCTAAACAGGATAAAGGTTTAATTAAGTAATTTTCCAATACAAAATTTTGAAAAGGTTATATAAATACCTACACATATCTAAAACAATCAACATGACAGAGGCATGATCATCTCGTAAATATTAAATTTTACAAAAGCTGCATAATATTTAATGTTACATAAGATACTATAGTGGGTGTAGATATGATGTTGTATATTATCTTAACAAGACAATAGTTAAAATGGTAACGTAACTTGATATTTTCATTTGATGTTAATTTGTTCAGTTTGTATTTCTACCCCCAACGGGTTTATTTGCTTTTACTTGATATTACTGGATATAAAAGCATCATATTCATCCAAAAATGTTCTTATTCTTTTCCAGTCGTTACTCTGCTGCTGATGGTGAATGCTCCAGGCGTATAAAAATACTCTTATACTTTTCCTATTCTCCAGTGGAACTATTAACTATATAAGAAGGCTTTTATGTAGTAATCTGAGCTGGCCTTATTCAGCAAACAAAGACTTATTATGGGGAATTTTGCCACAGAAAGTTTTCTGTGTACTGTGGTAGCTTCCCTACTCGTTTCATCAACAGGTCAAGAGCCGTTTCGCAAGCCATGCGACGGTTACAAGCAGAGGTAAGCCTATAATTTTATACTGCATATAAATTTAATCATATTTTTATGTGCAAAAATGTTAGTAAGGTGAGCAATGAAAAGAGTTTACCGTTAATTGTTTCAATATGATATGCTTGTTGTTGACAGTGAAATATACTGCTACGGAGAATTTCTGCAGACCGTACAAAGAGCAAAGCTGTACACAGACCAAAAGACATTTGTGGATCGCCCATTAAAATATGACCCCGAGATAGTTTTGAAGAAGTTCCAGGAACTGGGAATTAAAGGTGAAAACTTGTCCATTTCCCAAAAGCTACAGCTATCCAAATTTTTGGATGACAACTTTGACCGAAATGGCACGGAATTCGAGCCATGGAACCCTACCGATTGGGCAGGGAATCCGTCTTTTTTGGATAGTATTCAGAATGAGCATCTTCGTCACTGGGGTTCGTCTTCATGGAAAAGCGCACGGTTGCGTTTCCTCATGGAGGCAAACTATATACCATGGCACATTATAACGTTGAATTGACAGATCCCCGACCCGAATCTTACAGGTTTGATAAATTTTATTAGAGTTTACATACTCTGAGCTTACATATTAATTTATTTTCTCTTTTAATGGGTTAACCATACATTATTTAATTATGCTTGTTTGCGTGTATTTTTAAATGACAGTGAGGACCGTGAGGTAGTTAAATCCTTACCTTTATCAAACATGGAAGAGCAACTTCTCTACGCAAATCTCAAATCTGGTGCTGAATCTGGCTGGGACTTTTCTAGTAGATGGTTCGTAATGGATAATAGACGATAGTTTAATGAAAGGTGACATTTTATGACCGTTATGATTTAACGAAACGTATCATTCTGCATAGCATAATATGTAAGACATTTGAGGAATAGCTAATAATTTTGTGCTTGATTTTTTGCAGCAAATCTTACAAACACCAAAACCAGAGATATCATTCCAGTTGATCTGAACAGTTTCATTTACTGGAATGCGGTACTTCTTGAAAAGTTTTGCAACATGGTAGGTTATTACAATTTCATTAAATGTTCTAANGATGGTTCGTAATGGATAACGACGATAGTTTAATGAAAGGTGACACTTTATGACCGTTATAATTTAACGAAACGCATTATTCTGCATACCATAATATGTAAGACATTTGAGGAATGGCTAATAATTTTGTGCTTGATTTTTTGCAGCAAATCTTACAAACACCAAAACCAGAGATATCATTCCAGTTGATCTGAACAGTTTCATTTACTGGAATGCGGTACTTCTTGAAAAGTTTTGCAACATGGTAGGTTATTACAATTTCATTAAATGTTCTAAAGAATACAGCGGAATGATTTTTATTAAGCCATACCATCCTTTCACTTTGTTTTGCAGGTAAATAATGCAACGGTTTGTGATCCTGCAATTTACCGTCAGAAAGCTGAAGAGTGGAAGACAGCCATTCATGAGGTACTGTGGGATGAAGAGTCTGGAACTTGGTTTGACTACAACTATGTGAAAGATCGCAAACGAAAATATTTCTTTCCAACAAACCTTTCACCGCTGTGGGTAAAGGCACATCATGGAGACATTGAAGTAGTTGCGAAAAGAACAGTGGACTATTTGCATGCAAGCGGGGCCACAAACTTTCCTGGAGGTATTCCAACTTCAATGCTGCAAACTGGACAACAATGGGATTTTCCTAATGTAAGTTGTTTTATAAGCAAAACATGAATTCTCATAATGCCCCCAAACTCGTTATTGATTAGGAATCAAATAAGACTTATCTGATAAGTGATCTGATAAATTGACTATACAAATTGTAATTATATTATTTTTGTCTCAGGGTTGGCCACCATTGAACCATATTGTTGTTGAAGCATTGGAAAATACGAATGAAACATCAGCCCAAAATTTGGCATTCCAATTGGCAGAGAAATGGGTGCGATCTAATCACCTCGCATATATGCAGACAGATGCTATGTTTGAGAAGGTAAGAGAATAATTACAAGCTAACTAGATTTCTTCCTTATCCTTTACTTCCTAATCGTATCAATCAAGAATCAATCGTGTTGAATTAAGCAAACAAATATAATCTCTATGAAACGTGTTGGGTTTGCTTTTGGTATCCGGCATGTTGTGCAGCGTATCTAATCGATTTTTCATATTATGAGTTTATGTGTGTCAGCAATAATTAGAACGCTCACCTTGTACGAAATCAATCATAACGACAAACCGTTTATTGAGCTCTACAAATATCTTGCTGAAATATAAGCCGCATGTTTTTCATGAAACTGAATGAATGTCATATTTATTTTCAGTATGACGTTTCGATTCTTGGTGCTGCTGGAAGCGGTGGCGAATATGAAGTCGTTGTCGGATTTGGATGGTCAAATGGAGTCATTCTGGACTTTCTCCGGAAATACGGTGGCAGACTAACCCCGGTGCCAAATCTACCACCACCGTCACCAAGTCATCGTTCATCCTCGACTACCGTCAACGTTAAAAGCGTATGGGTGTTTATATCATCTTTAATTGTGTTTTCTGTACAAAAACTTGTTCTAAAATCAAACTGACACATGATAATTTCCCTCTAGTTACATTTTACATAATTTAGTACTTTAGTTTATAGTATGTTATAATTTGTATGACTCGACTTTGCTGTGATCTGATAGTTTATATAAAACTTGACCCTTTTTAATGATAGTTTATAAGTATGAACTAGTAAAAATATTATTACAAGAAAAAACTAATGCATGTCAATTAAAATCTTCGAACATCAAGAATTTTTACCAGCAAGCAATTTTATTATGTCATGATGTATTGATGTATGCATGAACCAAGCCATTTCCAAGAAAGAATGCATGAATCAACATAATTTAGTACTTTAGTTTATAGTATGTTATAATTTGTATGACTCGACTTTGCTGTGATCTGATAGTTTATATAAAACTTAACCCTTTTTAATGATAGTTTATAAGTATATGAACTAGTAAAAAATATTATTGCAAGAAAAAACTAATGCATGTCAATTAAAATCTTCGAACATCAAGAATTTTTACCAGCATGCAATTTTATTATGTCATGATGTATTGATGTATGCATGAACCAAGCCATTTCCAAGAAAGAATGCATGAATCTACCCAATATGATGCATGATTGAGCATGTGTTTAATTATCATATGTATGATGCATGTTAACTAAAAATTCGTCGAATATTTACTGTTTATTCATAATTAAAATGAAATAATAACGAACTATGTATGTTAAAATATTATGTTTATAGAGCATGTACCGTACGGTAATGATGTACTAAAAGGGATTCAGAGAACTGTGCCGCCATACGGGTAACAACGATTTGTGGGAGTCTGACACGCATGGTTTACTCAAGCTGATGAACAAGAGTCTCCATTTTCAGTGGAATTTACAGGCAAGTCCACAAACTTTTTGTCCTTCATTATGTCTACAGTGTTCCATGAAAACCCAATGGATGAGTCAAATTCATCACTGCCAGAGGACGAATGTCCAAAATCATGGCTTCCAATATTTTCTGCAGAAAAAGTCTATAGAACGACAAGTCGACAAAACCATATAATGCTTTTATAAATGAATTATTGTTCTCTACTTTCCATTAGGACAAACTATAAAAGATGTGGTGTAGCAAGATCTGGACAAGAATTTATTGATTACCTGGGAAGATCGCCCATTTTGAAGGAAGACAAAGTTTTCATACGGAGAATGATGACAAGATCTCACTTTGAGTAGCTTCAAATCTAAAAAAAAGTTAAAGAATCGTAAAGATGGATGTTTATCTTTGTTTTGAGCTAACATTTTTAATATAAATAAAAAAATACCAAAATACGCCATTTAACGGCAAACGCTATTGATCGTATGACAATAATGATGTAAATTATAATGTATTTTTTCCTTGTATATAAATATAAATTTAATAAGTACTTAACTATAAGCTATGATGTGTATATACATACAAACCGACATTTTATATAATTAATAAGTAGTACTACCTAGAAAAGTTAACCTACGACACTTGTTTTACGATAAGTGAAAATAAAACGAACAAACATGACTTACTTTTAAATTGATACAAAGTTCTTGAATTGGATTGTTGTATGTTGCCCACCTGGAGGTTTCCACCATTCTTTCCATCCTTCTTTACTTTGTTCATGGAAGCCTTAACGGTGTCAGCGTCTTTGTTCTTTTGTTCGTGAGAAGAGAGAAAGCAAGCATGGTTAAAAATAAAATGCCTATATATGTTTTCTCTGTATACATTCTTCACTGAAGATGGTAGTGCATCTTTTCCCAATATCAACTTTTAAACACCTTAATTTCCACAAACTAACATTTTTCCAAGCACTTACATGCGTCGTAGTGGCATACAAAGCGAATTTTTCTTGGCCATTCACCGTGACACTGCTGACATGGAACAAGAGTTTCTCTAGCAGCTACCCCATTAAAGTAAGGTATTTGTTTGCAAAACACGTTGAACAAACTTTCGTCACAATATGCCAGTTGCAAAATTTGCAAAGATGGGAAACAATAGCCAAGCCGTGAAAAAGAATCCGAATCAATAAAATCAAGCTTAAAGGTAGATATGGCCATGTGGCATTCCAACTTTTGTGGAAGCATGCCTTTCCAGTTGAATCCATGAGGAGAAACTTGCAGAGAGAGTTGTTTAAGCTGGGGGAAATGTTTAAGAACTTGGGCTAAATTGGTGATGAGGGGCTTCTGTACATGTAAGATTTCTAGGTTAGGAAGACTAATTGGGAACAGGCAGAGGGATGAGGAAGAATAATTATAATTCCAATGATAATTACATGCCGCATGTGCAGAGACACTACTGCTGCTAATGCTGCTGTTCTTTTTGCCCCGGTGACAAGTATTTTTGCATACATCATCTTCGACTTGGATAAGTTTCAAGGATTTTAGACTTGGTCCTTGTGACTCAATAAACTGCTTGAGTAGTGCACTGGAAGTCTGGAAAGTGTTATTTGATGATGATTGTGTAGGTGGATGAAAGATCAGCATGAGTTTTTCCAAACACATGCCCAATTTCATTAGAGTTTGGACAAGTTTTTCGGGGAAACCAATGTTGGAATACTGACGCAGAGTGAGATGTTTCAGACTCGAATGAGGTGAATCTTCTCCCTGTTGGCATTTTAACTGTTTCCGGGGCTCGTCAACAACATTTGCAATGCTTAATTCAACTAGGTTGGGAAACGCTTGGAATATTTTACTGAGCTGAAACTTGCCGTTTTCGCCCAGGTCCAAATGGAGGTGACGGATATTTTGATGCACAAACACACTTTTTTCCACATTACTGCAATGCGGATAAGCATTACACTCAGGTTTAAAGCTTCCATTATGACAAAGTGGCTCTGCATATTCTTCGGATACACCGGAGAAAGGGGTATTCTGGTAATGGCCACTTAAAAGTGGAAAGCCATTCTGCTTATTGAGGTCACTATTTTCTTCATAACCGGTTTTGGCTTCAGAGGAAGCAAAAATCGTTGTGATTGAAAGATGGGTTAAATTTGGAAGACTGGATAAAACTTTTAAAATTTCATCGTTAACGGAGCAAGTTTCCAGCTTTAATACGTTAAGGGTTCTATGAAATTTTTTAAGCATTTGCCTCATAAGTAGTTCATCCAAGTTGGGTACTGTAATGATACATGTTCCAACACGGAAAGAACGAGTTTTTAATTTTTCTAGCACGAATCGAACGTGATCGTTATTTCTTACGTTAACAATGCAACGGGTCTGTAACTCGTCTAATACTATTTTTCTCCATGTTTTGGATACAGCAGCACAATTACACAAATCCAGGTATGGAAGATATTCGCATATTACCTTTAAAGCCTGTATTACAAACAAGTATAGCCTTTTAATGTGCCTTCGAATTATGTGGGGTTTTTTAATTTTTTAATTTAAAATAATATGCTTACTCACCTCATTCACATTTTCTCCGACAACTCTGCCACCTCCAAGGATGGCAATGTGAAACATTCCGTTCTATTATAGTAATTTTATTCATATTTATTTCCAGAATATTAAAGGATTAAATGCTACACTAAAGGATTTCATTAAAGGATCTTCACAGAGACGACTGAGTGTACCTTTTCAACTAAATGCAATAACTTACACTAAAATGACTTTTGATAAAAAAATACATTGTGAAAATGCCACATTTTAGCTTAATTCAGCTTAGTTTTTGAAATCATTTTATTTCTGCATTCTACACTGTAAGATACAATGCATACATACAACCATAACGCTAAGAGGTAAGTATTTTTTAAACACTTGATTTTCCGTTATCGCTCTGATTAGACTTACAATACAACATGTTAACAGTACGGTACGTATGTGAGCTACCGCAAAATATTTAATGCGATTTTATTTTACAGAAAACACCAGTGATCTTGCATTGTATACTCACATCTTACTACTGGTACAATGCAATCTTATCTCTATGAATAAAAATAATAGCATAGGTAAACTACATACAACAATACAAAATAAGACAAAATCGAGACATAAATCTTACATTGTATTTTAACAACATCGTATGTCGTACATAGTGACTGGCTTAAAATTTGGCAGGGACTGTACCTAGGGAAAATAGGTGTCAGTACATGGTATAACTGATGACAATCACCACGATTAAGTTGATATACATAATATAAATTTGTACATTACATTTTATCCTAAGATATTTTTACCCTAAATTACTGCATACTACATCATTAGTTTAACTGTCAAACTAACTACAACAAAGTTCTTGTCATAATAAATACAAATTCATTACAATAGGAACACATTGAAAATTTTGGCTTGTAGTCAGTCAGAACATTACATTCTACAAAGTCTAATTTACATACCACATTACCACATATTTACTAAAGTAGGATATGACTAGCATTTTACAAAAAATAAAGGCTATGGCTCATTGCCCTGTTCGGATTTTGTTGAATACGACTCACCAGTTGTCCTAGCTTATGAGAGTACTGAATGACAGAGGGCACCTTGATGGTACCTTGCCAATTGTAGTACATGAACGTTAGGGCATAGGAAATTTTCTGCATTGAATCAGGTTTCGTGTGCTTTGTTTCGTACAAAACCGAGTAATGGGTAGGATTAACGGTTCCATGGTGGACTTGTTGAGAAACAATGTAAAAATCATATCTTGAAGGGGTCGTAATACAGTTGTCTAAAACCGTTCCCGGTAATGGGTTATCAATACGCTTCCCCTCTGCCTTCAAGAAAATCCGCTGTGGAATACGCTTCGCTACACAAATGTATGAAAATTTGATGTCCTTTTGGTTGGTTTCTCTCAAAACTTCAAGACAGATGTCAACTTCAAATTTCTTCAGCACTTCAAATGTTCCGGCGCTACCACCATCCCGATAAAATAGAATTCTATCCGGAAGTTCTCCCGCATTGTGTTTTCGGTAAGCATCCAAAGCATCTATGAAGATAATGCGTAACGAAGTGGAGATTTCCTGATGGATTGGTTGAAGCTCACATCTTGAAAAATACGATGTACATGTTGCGTTCAATGTAGCCACCAGTGCGATAACACTTGGATTCTTTTTACTGGGATCATGCGCCGCGTCCATTCCAATGACCATCACTTTCTTCATCATTGGCATTTTCAGGCCCCATAAGGAGCCTCCTAACTTACAATTGATTTGTAGGCAGATGTTTATTGTCACGCTTTTAATTGATCGATGTCTCAATGTCCTGGACATGACACACTGGCTCGGAATAGGGTTCATTGTTAGGCAAAATTTCTTGACCGCCCGGTACAAGTCTTCTCGATAAAACGGTAAAATAACAACCACGAATTGGATCTTATTGTTCTTTGTACAGGAATCTCGTAATGCTTCTACAAACAGGGACGAACTTATTGTTTCTCGATTTTTATCCACTTCTATGATTTCTCCATTAGTCCTTAATTTAATGCCCACACGCGAGCACGCTTCAGAATATTCAGCGATAAAATTTCGAGCACAGTCCAAGTCTTTTCGTACACAGAAAACAAGAAATTGAGTAACTGGAACAGGATGGTAACAAGAGCGGCAGGCTTCCTTGTTAAAGTTAGATGAAACCAATTTTGATTCTCCAGTAGGATCAAATGTTAAATGTGGGGAGGCGATTTTTCTACCGATGGCATGAGCAACTTCAGTATCAAGTTGAAGACCCCAGTTGGCCAAAATTTCTTGAGATTTTGAAGATTGGGTAATTTCCTTAAGAAGTCCCTGCATAGCACTCAACCTTAATCTTGGGTTAAGTTTTGTAATTGCGCTGATTTCCGTCATGAGCTTGTAGTTGGAGCGTTGGTCCGCTGTGAGACCAGTTAAATGGCATAGTTCCGGGACCAATGCAACCACTCGAGATGGTTCATCGCATTGATTCTTAGGAGGGCCAGGATGACATACGCTTCTAGGTCTGATCCTGGAAACCACCAAAACTTGTTCTTCGTCTTTAATAGTAACGTTATATTGCCTTTTAAAATACTCCTTGTATGTTATCTAACAAAACAAAAAGAAACAACAAATCAGTATAATCTGTCCTTTGCGAACAAACCTACATATGTGATAATGATAATCCTCTTAACGCACCTTCTTATTTCTGTAAATGAAATCACTCATGGGAGTGTCCTCCCACGCCACGTCATCAATTTTATAGCACTGATTGCTATATGAGCACATAACAATCTTCCCAATTACAAAGTTTAAAAACGCTTTTTTGAATTTTTCAGATTTGGGTCCACCTTCCCTTTCTCGGAGTTGTACACTGTAAAACGACAAGACAATTCAGTAATGGCAACTTATGCTTTGGGAAATTCCGAAAGATAATATGTATATATTTTATTCTTTTATTATAGGTACTTAGTAATTATTCTTTCTTACTAGAAATCGTACAGGCTTTCCATCCTCACAACTCTACTGGGAGAATCGAACATTACAAATAACCCGTCGTCTTTAACTTCCACGGAGAGTGCAACGCCTGGCCATACCTCCAACCTAAAACACAAAACAATTTTCCAGATTTTATATTCAATACTTTAGAAAAGTGAGCACAAACCGTTTGTGACATAAATACCGTATGCCACTCTAGCCACAGCCACACACGGTCACATATTAAGTTTTGCCTACTTACTTATCCTTTAACATTTCTTTGACTTCTGACATTTTATAAAATCCTCTCCTTATTTCTACATATCCATGATTTAAGAGGATCCTCTGGAAAAGAGTATTATAAAACTGGGTCAACTCCTCCGGGTCATTTTTCTCCTTAATAAATTTGATCTTCGTAGCAACTTCAATAGAATCCGAATACGGATGCCTACAGTTCACAACGCTCACCTAAGAAAAAAAACAAGCCAGTTTATAAGATGTTTAGTTTGATTCTTTGATCGTTCGCATACCTATCTATTTTTTCATGATAATAATAACCTTAGTTCAACCGACGCCTTTCAAACAAAAAAGTTGAAACCCTTACCTCATTTGGTAGTTGTTTTGGAAGATACAGCGTGTGTCCATCAAATGTAGTAATGTTGCCGATTACAGTTTCTAATTGTTTCACCATTCCCCTTTTGGCCTTCGTACTTTCCAACACTGGCACAAAGGACACATGATACTCATACACTTGAACTCTCTGGATCCTCTTGAGTTTCACAAAGTTGGTCAAACAATCGCATCTATACAAAAAATGGAACTTGTTAATGAAGCAGCAACCAACACCAACAATCAACAAAGAAGTTATTATCATATTGCTGGAAATCTTGGAAAGACGTTTTTTTACTTACTGTTCACCACTGGTTCCAATATTCACCGGTTCCTTACTGGACGTTGACGGTTTGGGATCGTCCGACACGGACACCAACGACCTCAAACTCTCAGGTACTGCTG
>JAHZMV010000673.1:0-21803 GCA_027743765.1 Coecobrya sp. COE2
CTACTGAATCGTGAATTACAAAGAAAAGTGGGTTTATACATTGCAGTGCCAAAATGAATGGATGTAATGCAGATAAGAGCAAATAGCATTTTTTCAGTCAGCAGCATCTCATATTCCACAGAACTACCTCCTCACCGAGAAACAAGAGAGTGAGACCTATCAAGAATGCCTTGAACGTACTACCTAACCTAACTTACTGAAAACCCTCTATCATTTTTTTTTCTCTTTTTTCAACCAACCTTAAAAAATGTTCGCATTACTACTTATTATTAAATATTTATGGGATAAACACAAGGCACGTTCGTCCGCATGTTTGTAGTGTGAATGCATTATAAAACCATATTATTTCTATTTTCTTGAAGGAGTAATAATGATTTTTAAGGTCCATTAAAATCTTAATTATTTCTCAGTTTGGAAATCATTAGCGGCAAATGGGTTGTTTTTTTCTTGCAACGCAACGATCAGAAAGAAAGGGTTAAGTGAAATGACAGCCTTTCAAGCTTCTACGAGCAACATAATCTGCTGATGAAAGGCAAAAGCCTACAAAATACTAAACAAATTTTTTGAATCGAACGTAGCTTGTACTGTTCGTAACAAAGATAAATACTATGAATATAGACTGCTCTCACACTAAAAATCCCCCCAAAAACAATTTAGCAGTAAACGATAAAACTCATCCACCCACACCAACAGACAAATAATGATGAAGGTATTAAAGCAAAATTGTACATTGTATAGATATTTTTTTCAGAGGAACGAGTACCTCTTTGTAATTTGAGGTTGATGAAAAAGGTGGCAAAAGGAAAATAAAAATAATATCGTTTTCATTTTTAAAAACACAAAGTTGTATGTTTTGTTCGTGTAAAACCTGTGTTGTTGCTGACCATCATATCATCATCATTATTATGCGCGATTGAGATAATGATATGTACATATTATCATGATGAGGTACAACATAACATAATTGTAGACACAGGTAAGCAGCAACACAGGAAAATCAAAACAAAGGTGTATATATAGATTTTTGTTTGATGCGCGGACACAGCGCGTTTTTTTGCAGACAGAGACGTAATACTTGAATGTCTTCTCTTGCGGTTCACATGATGCTGCTACCTTATGATTATGTTCTACTCGCGCTTTTATGATGATGATCATGTTGATTGTTATTACGTATTTCATATCCGATTTACAAATTATTGTTGCCAGTGATGTTATTTTGAGTAAAGATATTAGAGACGAAGGGAGAGAGAGAGAGAGACTTGCCACCAACACAACTTCTGAGCCTTCTCTCCACCTCCACTCCACAATGAATGTGTCTATCTATACGCAAGGCCAATAATTATTATTGCTCTATATATAATGTGTGTAAGTATTTAGATGAGTTAATGGTTTGAAGAGCCAACATAATATAATGCAGCTCTAAACACACGATTAAACTTACACGTTTGTTTCTTAGGAAGGAGTAGCAATTGCAACAGCAAAAAAATCACAAAAGGAGACAACCGAACCATAAAGGTTACAAGTTATGATTAATGGTAATATTGCTTTTTTGCTGTGTGGCTGTGGTTGATGTGCTCACACACACAGCATGATGAATTAATTCTTTCCTCAATTAAAAACATAATGCGCACACAACAGACAAAAGCAGGCAGTAACAAAAATTAATATTTTGTTCGGACAAATCAACAGTCTTTTGCTGCCGAGTGCAGACGCAGAAGAAGCTAATAATATTACTAGCTTTAATTAAAAACTAGTAAACTCTAGAGAGAAGTGCAACAGAAAAGTTGCAATCTTTTATGGCTTCTCATATCATCATAATAATATATTAATATTATTGTTAAACGTAATATATCGAGTACCTACTTACAATTAGTTATGTTGCCAATCGGCAGTTTAATAATAACGTAGACAAAAATAATCATAGTGTTTGCAGTGATGACGGTTGTATGCCTGCCAGGAGTAATTACACGGATAATTATCATTTTTCTTATGAATATATGGCTAGTAAACCAAGGCACTTGGTTCTAAGATTTGCCAATTATAATTTTCAATGATTTCGTCCTCACAGATTTAGTGTTTAGCAAATCATGTAATATATTCCATGACAGAAATATTCTTCACTTGAGTAACCAAATTTCAGTAAAATTCCCCTGAAGTGCATTTAATAGATAGATCTTAAGGAAATATTCGAATAAGAAGAAACAATAAAGCTATAAAAGTTTAAAATACGGAAAACTGCCGGATAAATTATGATAAAATAAACGCATTTCGTGTGAACTCGAAAAATATGGTTTTAGGTAAACTCAAATTTCACATTAATTAACTTTACACGAGTATCAATTTACGATATTTTAAAGATGGATTTTACACGTCTAATGAGATGCTTTGGTTATAAAATGCAGAAACGGGTAAACTTTTCACCAGGAAAAACTAAAAAATCGGTTGTGTTCAATAAAACACATGTAAAAATGTACCAAATTTTTCTCCGGGAGTAGGTTCTTCTGTGACCTTTTTTGTCCTTTTCCTCCTTGCTTACCGTTTACGTCCAGACATGTGCTAGAAACTGGGATAAAAATTATGTTTTAAGGTCATCAAGACGCCATCTAAGTAGCTAAATAAATCATAAGCATGAGTCTTCTCTCTAATAAGTTTGACAGATCTGTGGGATTAATTAAAACAGGTAGCACAGTTGAGAAATTCCAGACGAATGTATGAATATTTTAGCAAATGAGTTTCCCAGTTCCCACAATAAAGTTTAGTATACATGATCAAGAGATGAAACTTTTGATTAAAACATAAGTTTGATTACCTTTAGGTGCTTTTCGATCTTCTTATTGATAATGTGTAAATTTATTACTTAGGTACATGCTCATAATCGCGATTATGCAATTTGGACTTTATCCTCTTCTCCTACCTACCTACCTTTGGAATTTAATTTATTTACCTACCTATGTTGAATGGAGAATTGCTTACTACAGTCCAGTTCTTCTCAATTGCTGCGCACAGCTTTACAAGTTTATATTACACTGGTCATCATAATTATTTTCTCAATGTCTGTTTGTGAACATAAGTAATCGCTAATTATTTACTACTTCTGCTAGAACAACCACCATCACCTCAACTCATCCAAAATACAAGTTTTTATTATTATGAAGCTTGCTATACACACTTGCCAGATATATCCTCCTTTTTTGCTCTGCTTTTTTATTGCTCACACTGCTACAGATTTTTATGTACACAGACAAAGTATATACACAAACACACTACTGCCTTGTAAACTTTACTATACCTACTTGCTATTTTGTACATTTCAAGACCTATCAAGAACATCATCATTATCATCGTCATCATCACGATCATCACCACAACATCTTTATATATTTTCGCACACTTGTTCTATTATTATTACAATTACAAACTTCTCCTTTTTTATACTGCTCTTCCCCTCCTCCTACATACAAACTTTATGTACATACATCATCATCAGCATCACCGTAAAAAATAAATATAAATTTACATTGTGTATTTATATTTTTCTCCTTTTCCTTTGCAATATGCCGCTCGCTCTCTTTCTACTGACTATATATCTGCATTTTATCCTCCTTCTTTTTCTACTGAATCTGGAATTTCTGCTTGGAAGATACAATTAATGAGTACTCCGTCCGTCCAGCCTACTATCTTGACTTACGTGTGATTCACATAATAATATTATTATTACCTATCTATTATCTCTCTTCAGCTCTCCCGTCATAATACTCACAACAAAAACTATAATAGCATTAAAACTTCTTTGGCACAGAAACGTACTTCTTGGGACGGCGGATGACCATCGTCATATCAAATGACTATCACATCCCATCATATCATTAGTATTAGCAACTTGTACACATTTTTAATGTGCACGCTTGTGCGATTTTTGTAAGCTTCTTAAAGCAGCCAGAGCAGTGGTACCAGCAGAACTAGCACCACTTTTGTATTTCCTTTTTATCAAAATCCTTCATCTTTTAATACAGAACTCATTTTTTCTTCGTTGTTACGTTGTTTGTCAGCCTGTCTGCTTCTATCTATCCATTTGTTTGATGGTTGTGGTCGGTAATAATAAATATTATGTTTACTAATGGCAAGTGATGTTTCTCACCAAAAATGTTATTAAAGAAGATTACTGTTTGCCTTTGTTGTTATTGTCGACCCCACTGATACTCTGTTACTGAGACTCTCGGCTACTCTACATATTGCCAAGAAGCTTGAACCACCTAACTATTAAACTGATTGCTTCCTATGGTCGGTATAGACATAGACAGCATCATCATCAGTCGTAGCAGAAGTTAAACTTTAATAAATATTAATTACAGAACATTAAGAACAGTTTTTCCTGCCCATTTTTGCATTGTGTGAACTAGCTGTAGTGTTACAAATACCTGTAACCTACACAGGCAGAATCGTTTTATCAATAAAACATGAAATTTTATGCAATGCAAATATACAGAAACACAAGGGATAATTTTATTTTATGATGATGTTTGTTGTAGTTGTTATGATTCCTTCGTCTTGTCTTTGACAAGGCAGACAAGCAAGGTGAACCATTATAAAAAATGTTGATAGCTTCAAGCTCAGTTTTAAACTCGGCAAACAGTGTAAAAATAATCAATTAGGATAATAAAGAGGAGTTACATCTTTGTTGTTGCGGCCTTATCGAGCAATAGTGTGACTACTGTGTAGACAAATTGATGCGTTTTACATGCAGTTATGTACATAATATACCTATAGTAAATGTTTCCGGAATAAGGATGTCTGGGGCTTTGCTCCTAATGGTTCTTGTGGTACTAAAGTAAATAGCATATGTCACCTTGTATTCCCGTCGTTCCCATCGTTCATCAACCTACCGCTGTTCATGTAGTCATTATGATTATTACATTTATTATGTTTATTGTTCTGCAGCAGCATTACAATTGATTATTGGATGAGCAACAAGCAAATACATTTAAAAATTCAGAGAAACAACAATGAAAAAAATGTAGCATAATACGGTCATCATATTGTGTGTATTTGTAAAAATGGAGTTCACATGACGTACATACGTCCATTGGGCATTATTACGGTTATTGATGTGTATGTGTATCTTTTGAGTACAACTACAACTGTTGTTGTTTTATTAAAAATGACAGGGAAAATGAAAAACGGTTATAATTGTTTTACTTTTGTAAGTTGTTGTTGATAATGTTTGTATGACGAGCTGTTCGATAAATTGTATTAAAAGTGGAAGGAAAGAAAAAAAGCGTCTCATCGTTATTGTCGATGGACTACTACTGGGAAATTGCCCACGTACAACATGTATAATTTCTGCTAATGACCAGTGGACTCGTTGTGCATTTAAAGTAAGCTGTTGTGGAAATATTTGAAGAGGTCTGATGACGACGGGATGACGATGATAGCGATACTCTGTTTTTTGCAATGAAATGTAATGGTTTATGTAAACATGTATATTATAAAACCGAGTGAACAATGTGTATCAATTCATTCTTATGGGTTTAAGGCAAGTGGCATGACTTTCAAGGATATTTTACTTGTGCACCATGAACCACTGAGCAATTTTTGCTGTTACCTCACTGTACCCCATGCTGAGCGTTTCCTACAACATTTGGACAATTATTGTTAAAACAATAATACACGTCTGTTTGAAAGAGAGAGATCATCATTATTAAACATCTTGTTGGAACGATAGTATACGCGGATTTAACCAGTGCATTGTTCACAATGCAATTCTGTTATTAAAAAGACAAATAGAAAGAACTACAAACGGTTAAGAAAAGATCAGAATAAAATAATATAAAACTATGTGGATGTGCACCTAAAAGCTAAATTCAGCTTATTCTTTTATTTCAAAGATTACCTGAAGTTTAGTTAAAAGATTCTGACTTAAACTAAAACAATGCGATTATATATTATTGTCTACCCACCTAGATTGTAGATAAATAAATGGATTTCTTAAACTGAACGCATAAAAGCACTCACTTTAACTGGAAAATATCCCCCCTCAGTTATTACGTTCAAATTTCCTAGCAAGCGAAAAAGCTAGTGAAGCATATTTTTCTTCATAAAAAGTACCAATACATGAATATATATGCTACTAAAGTTTATTATCCTACATAAAAAGAAATTAATTATGACAATAAGGACAAAATAAGGCAACAAAGCTCACTATTATGTCATTTATAATCAAGTAGGAGAATCGTAAAATTGACAAAATGGACAAGTGCGCGACAAAGCTGTATAAAATTAGCATTTTGTTTATAAGACAAAAATAATCAAAATTGATGCCGCTGTGTACATCTAAGAAAAAACGAGCTAATTGACAATAATTACTTAACTAAGTGTTCAATAGGTCTGTATGCATTGGCATCAACGGGAACAAAATTAACTAGACAGACGCCTAGAGTCGGTTAAAATAAACCCAAATAAATATCCTCTCTTCTTGCTTTGGTCAGATTAAAACCGGATTTAACATGCCGTGAAAATAATCAAATTAGTACTGGTCATTCACGATTACCTTGAAAGTTTATGTACATTCCGAAGTATATAACGTCATAACATCACACACACGTCACTTCATGCTCATTTTTAAATATTTCTTATTACCATTATATTCAATTCTGCACACTGTGTAGGCAAACATACTGCTTACAACTTACTAGGTAACTGACAAGAAAAAAAATCTCAGAGGAGACAACCGATCATTTAGCTGCTTCCGTGTAATAGTATGCATGCTTGCACGTTTTTATTACTCCATCACATCGTCATCCTTCCAAACATGTTGCATACATGTTACTTCGTTTATTACTGTGAAAATGGTTGTTAGTGTTTGTGGCTGCCGCCGCCTGGCTCGTTTGTTAACTTGTAAAATGGCAAGTGAGTAGAAACAAAGTGAATATGAAAGGGATAAAGACAATAAAAACGATAGCGAAAAAATAATTCATTATTGTTGTACACTTATGTATTTTAATACATTCCGTACTAAAAGATTGAGTAAATAAAGGAAGAAATTAGTGCAAAAAAGCGATGTAATGGACAGCATATATATCTATGCACTAGGTGTTACTGTTACACATTCACAAATAATGTTGTTCAGTTTGTTCCTCTCGTTCATTCATTCTCTCAGTGGACATGATCATCACCTCACCACTTGGTTGGTGAGTGTGTTTCTTATTTTTGAGCACAACATCATTACAAGCAATTGTTGCCGAGCATAATATTTTATACGCATGAGCAATTTGAAAATTGAAATCGAAAGGTGCAGAAATTCCGTGTACAAACTACAAGCTTTATTTATACTCAAACAGCTTTCAACAGTAATGAAATTAATTTAATCAACTTTAATAACTACATTTCACTCATTCCGATTAGTAGCAATAACCATTTACACTACTTATATCATTACATGTGACGTGTCATTATCAAAAAGGTATATAAAGGAGAACAAAATTAATTATTTATAACAAATCATTACGGCCGAGTTCAATAATTTATTTTGTACGATTTCTTGTGCACTCATCATGTTAAATTATCGTATCATTAGCCATTATTATAAATAATTTTTATTTTATTTTCCGCAAAACAAAATTCTATTATGATTTAGTGTATATATGAAATTGGGATGGTGGGGTGGTAATTGATTAGCTTTGTTAAATTTTTTGAAGCTGATTAAATACTAATAGAGACAAACCTACTTTACACAATCGTATCATAATCTTCATCACAAGATACCGCCACACCATCAATTCATGCATTATAATACCTATGTTTTTCTCTCTTTTCATTTTACCGCAAACTTGTCAAGGCCCACTAAAGGCATAATATTCATATATATCCTCATCTCTCATCATAACCAGTCACCACTCTGTCTACTGTGAAGAATAGAACTGTACAAACAAAATAAAAGAGATTTTTAAAAAGATAGCTGTCTCCGTCCTCAACTAACACATACAATACAAATAGGAACATTGCCAGGCAGGTCGGTTTTTCTGTTGTGTTCACTGTTGAAAATCATGATAGAGTTATAATATACCCAGGATGATAATGATGATGTTCTCGTTTGTTCAGTTTAGCTCTTCATACCAAAGAAGAAAATTATGTTCACATAATATCGTCATCAGCATGTTCAGCAAGACATTTGGATAGTTGACAGTTGTTTACTAGTTTGTTTATTTCAGTGAAGAAGAAATACGGCTGCTCGTGATTATTTAAACTTGTACATTTGTAAGTGTAATGTGTGCATGTTATATGTATGTATTTTAGTTTATAGATATGGTACGAATGCGCTTTATTATAATATAACACTATTATTACTATCATGATGCCGCCAATATTACTCCTTGGAATTCGCCATAATATAACATGTAATTACTACTCGGCACAAATTATGACGCTATAAAATATTATGGAAGTCAAATATTATGCTCGCTCACATACATAACACGTTTCGCTAGATTGTTCCCCGTAAAAATGTGTAGTATGGTAGTGGCTTGAAGGTATAGCGGCGACGCGACGGTAGTGAGTGAGAGATTGTCTTTTATTTGCCTAAACAGAGAGACGACAGGGGAGAAAATAAGCTTGCTGGTTTGCTTGTTGGAATAGGTCATTGTAGAGAAAATGATGGTATCACAAATATCATCTTGACATTGGCTTTTTTTCCTTTGCTCAACAAGACATTTTTGCAGTTGTCCGCGAAAGAAGCTCCTGAATTCTTATTTGAGCACATACATTGATTTTGTGTACATTTTTGTATGATAAGTAATAAAAATACCTCGAATTTCTGATGCGTAAATTGAACAAGTGAAACCTGATGAAGATCAAGTAACCGAAGTAAATAAAAAAAGCTTTATGGCAAGCAGGAAAAAAATCAAATTGACTTGAATTTAGCAAACAAAATTCTTTACAGTTGTCATCATGTTTCGTTTCCTTTCCTTCGGTGGAAAATTAAATTCTTATGCATATCAAGTGTTTTGTAAGAGCGAAACTCAATGTTGCTTTCAATCTTACATGAGGAGCGTGCGAAGAAATGGAATATCTCTATTAAATTAAGCATGTTGTAATAGGTATGCATTAAAAGTAAAGGTAGGTACATAAGCTTATATGAGTTTTATGGATCAATATTTTATTTGCATTGTAATTAACCAAAAAGCTCTTTTGTCACCAGAAGTTTCATGTAAGTTGCTTGAAAAATAGCAATAAAATGAAGCTATTTACTGCGAGGTAATATGGTCAGCACATTAATGTTTAATTAATTAATTTAAATTATTATGCCTGAACATAATAATATTATTTAATGGTATAAGCTTTTTATTAACTCACTCGTCAGTCAGTCAGTTAGCATTATCATTATGACCATCGTGACTAAAATGATGAGTTTTTCGCCAATTTCTTATGATTTTACAAAAGATAATCACGACAGGTTTAGTACTTCACGTGAACAAAAACCCCTGCAAGTTCCCTAAAAATCAGAAAAAAAGACTTGAGTGTGAGATTCCTTTCTCTGTAAAACGAAAAATCAACAAGAGAACTCAGCAAAGTTATAAAGCAAATCTGAAAACCAATCCGTCAGGGTAATGTAGCACCAAAGAAACTTGCACCCAGTGTGACACGATATATCATGGCATGCATCATGACACGGTGTTTATTATGAATTCTGTGTGTGTTTACTTAAAAACCTGAGGCTCTCCCCTCTCTCTTATGTCATATCATTTGAAAATCAACACAAACAACCAAAACAGCAGTAGTAAGTACCTGGTTTGTAGTGATATGCTTAAACCCTTTCTTCACTGCACTCTCTCTGC
Organism: Coecobrya sp. COE2; assembly: GCA_027743765.1. Taxonomy (NCBI): domain Eukaryota; kingdom Metazoa; phylum Arthropoda; class Collembola; order Entomobryomorpha; family Entomobryidae; genus Coecobrya; species Coecobrya sp. COE2. The sequence goes on from JAHZMV010000673.1 coordinate 9,831, forward strand.
ACTACATGCAGTAATCTAATATATTCACCAGGTATTATGTTCATTTACCCAGACTAATACAGGTATGAAGTATGAACTAGAGGAGGACAGGGTAAAAGTAATAATGCTTAAATCACGCCAACAGCTTTGGTTCAGCTCAGCTTTGCACCACAAACAACAGCTCTGACTGTGAACAGTACACTAACTGACCATATACATATCGTCATCCTCGTCGTTAAAACAGAAGAAAAAATGAATGCCGTGCAGAATTTCGCATGCATGTTCCATGTCCATAATAATTTCTCCTAAAAATGCGTTCTCCGTAAAAAGAAACCTGAAGAAAATATCCATTCAACACGTTCCATGATAATAAATAATATACAGGAGCAACTTTGAGCTCATAGGAGTACCAGCAGCTATTAAAAACCTGGTAGTTGAAATACAAATAAAAAATTCATAAAGTGCTCGTAATTTTTTCTCGTCGAGTTTTTTACTTGTTCTTTGCATGCATATTAGTGGACACAATCAATGTGTGTCCAGTGTTCATGTACCCACTGTACATGCAAAGTCAATAAGTGAATGGGCATGAACATATTAGACCAAGGAAAGGTGAGAAAGCTGACGAGATATGGTTGTAGATGATTTTGTGGATAAAATAATAATAATGTACGACGTATATTTATATACGATGCTTGGTGTACGTTTTTCTTCTTTTGTTGGTTTTCTACCGACCTTATTATTACACATTTTGTAAAATATTATGCTCGTATGTTTTCTATACACACAGTATTATTATATATATTTGCTTTGTGGCATGGCAGGCTGTCGTTTCTTCTTGACTTGGCTATCAAGAACTAATCTCAATTTTGCTGTTCTTTAATATTGTTTGTTGTTTCAAGAAGTTGAACTTTATTACTACTACTACTACCACCAGCAAAACAAAAACAAGTAAAAAAAAGAGATGCCTGAAAAGTGCAACTGGATTTAAGCATGCATGTAAATAATGTGTACGCTAGGCACGGCTTAGGCTTCTTGACTTTTGACTGGATTATGTCTACAACACACGTCACAAGTCACAGTTTTTCAGTCAGTCAACCAGAAAGAAACAGAAAAAATGCTGAAACACCGCCTGCCGCTCTTATTGTTATCATTACTGTACCTTCTTGCATTGTTTGGTGTGCAGTTAGTTGTACAGTAGTCCATTTGGCACGGTTACTTGTGTAAATATTACTACGAAAATGGGAGTAACTCTGCAGCTCTAACAATTTCATTTAACATTTTTTTACTTATTTACGAATGTAGAGCTAAAAATATGAACAGGCAGTCGGTAATTTAAAGCAATTCATTTGTTCCCCTTTGCCCTGCAAATATTCTGCGTTTTATTGTTATTGACACATCCTGTTGTGTTGTCTACTGAGAAAAATGATTTACGTGAGTAATCCATTCTTTTTTTCGTTTGTATTTATTTGAATAAACATTCAACGATAATAATACTGCGAAAAATGTTTTTACAGCAGAAGAAATGTCTAATTAAATGGTTTTCAGTAGTGATGATATGGTCGATGATGACTTGAATGATGTGTGTGTGTGGTACAACAGAAATCCCTGGAGGCTGTGGATGGAGGTGGTGGCAGAGGAGTAGCAATGGTAGTTTGTTAGCAGAAAATAAAAATCAGAGTAAAATGTAGTATCTACAGAGAATAATAGGTATTAAGAATACATTAAAATACAATTGATTATTATGCGTTTTTAATCGTGCTTGTGAGTGTACACGTACAAACAATGCAATGCCTCCGGCTTTAAAAAGTAGAGAGAGAGAAGGACCGAAAGAAATCAGGGAAATGCCCTGCTTGATTTTTATACTTGTTTTGCATTGTTTCATACAAAAAAATAAAATAAAACTTAATCTCAGAGAAGCGGTTTTAAACCAAATAACAAGATAAAAGAAAGCCATATAAGCAGCTTTACATATCCGGTAAAAGGTCATGTAAAGGGTCAACTCTGTTCTCGGTGTAGCCATTTAAAAAACGGCATATTTTTTAGCTGCTGGACTATTACTAAAACATAAGTTGATTTGTTAGAGCATTTAATCAGAGCAGATATGGGGACGTTGGCGAATAGAATGATGAATTATGTAGGAATGTCTTATTGCTTACATTTTCAGAGTGACAGGATCACGACCGAACAAAAGCATATAATAGTATTGCTATTAACTTTGCAACAAATTTATTATTGTGCTCATAACTCACATGTTTATGATTAAAACGGGCATGAGCTCCGCCCACCGCATAACACCTAATAAACAATTTAATTGAGTTGTAAGCTAAAAACTTGCTTAATAAACTTAACGCTTAGAATTATACGCGTTAAATGATTTCGGATTCTCAAGAAAGGTATTTGATAAGCATTATTGTTATATTGTACATATCATATACACGTGTATTTCATTTATGCAGGTGCACTAATATTTACGAGCGCGAGCAAGGGGGTAAATGAGCGAAAAATAAAATTTTAATTAGCAAAATGAAAAATAAATGCATTCAAAGAATGCTAGCCTGGTTATTATTGCTTTTTAACAGAGGAAGAAGCTCGCCATTAGCCGGAATGCAATAACACATAAAAGTTAATTTAGTCATTAAATAGGAAATCCTGCCATTTTGGCTCACATAACTATGACCTGTTCAGAAGACCTGTCTGCTGCTAAGCTAATTTGAAATAAAAAATGAGAAAAACCATTTATATTTTTTAACAATATCATCATTATTACAGCAACAGCAATTACTTCATTGGAATTCATTACAGTGCTCTTTTCAGTAGTTCAGTCAGAAAAATGCACAGTAGTGGCAGCACAGCACTACCAAACCCATGAAATATAAATGTTTTGCTTGTGCAAATGTTGCCGTCTTGATCTCGTCTTCTTCCTTCAGCAACGCAACATTTTATTAATATGCACAAACACAACGCACGCATTAATGATTACTTTTTTATGTTGATTATGAGTATGCTGATGACGTTGAAAAAGAAGGATGAGAATTGAGAGCTGGTATATAAGTTGGAAAACAAAAAGTCGGGTCAGTCAAACAGACAAGAAAGGGAGAAGGACGAAAAGTAAGTAGTAAGTAGTCGTGTTATCGCAAATTATGATCAGCATCAGACTCCTCTTCTTCTTCTGCTGCTGGCCAACTCAGAAGCAAGTCCGGTTCCTGTGAATGAACAGAGCATCTACAAAAACGCAAATAATGCGCACCACTACCACCACCACCGCACCATTATCATTATCCTGCTCATCATCATCATCATTATAATATTATATAAGAATCATGTCGAAGAATGGAGCGTCTTTTTATTGTTTGTGGCATTTTGTATTAATAAATTTGCCATTTGCTAATGCATATTATGGGTGAATGGATGGACGACGATGGACGTACGGTGTTGCTCCTTTTTGGTCATCGTATCATTATTTTATGCATCCAATTTTGCAGCACCAAAGTAAGGTGAGCATAAGGTAAAGAAGGCACTAATATTTTATGCATGGTACTTCACATTATAAACTCTGCTATTATTATTTCTCGGGAAAATTTATTGTTTGGTTAAGACAACAGATAATAGGGATTCGCTCAAAGTTAATTAAAGGCGAATTATAATATAATAATAATAAAAATACGAGCAAGAAGCAAGAGTAAGCAAAGGAAAAAAGAAATAAATAAATAAATGAAGAGCAAACGGCCAAAGCGGAAAATGCTAGAGGCGAAGCAGGCACAAAACAACTCTTGCCACTTGGACTTAGGTATATTACTTGCTTACATAAGTTGCTACCCTGTACTCCGAAGAAAGAATTTTTATTTATGATTGCTATTATTATTATTTGATATATGAATTTTAACCGAAGGTGATGAGGATATCATCAAATGATAATTTGAAATGAGCGTGGTCGATGATCATCACCAACACCATCAACTTCATAATACACACAAGGAACGCGCATAAAAAACTAGCATTGTGAATTGTGAAGTGCTACACCGGCAGAAGAAAACATGAAAAAACGACCGACAGGCATAAAAATATTATTATGGAAATATAATGTGCTTTAAAATAAAGATAATGGCAATATTATTTATATATCTTTTTCTATTTATCTAACATCATGCATATATGTGGCAAGAATGCAATGAGGGTAAAGTATCGTTCATCTCGGTAAATAAGACAGCTATAAAAAGGTGTAACGTCAAAGCAATTTCCTCCCTTCTCTCAACTGTATTCGTATTTTTAAACTTTTTTGAAACTGTCACGGTTCGGTGAGCACTATATCAATACATGATGATAGCAAGGTAAGAAAGATGGTAAGACAAATGGAACAGCGGAAAGATTGGATTCACATTTGCATATTTAAATTTGCCCCTTGAGTTGAGTGAGAGAAAAGAGTGCCAGGAAAAGGTGGAAGAAGGAGGTGGACAGGGAACGAACGAAGAAATAATAAAAACCGTAACGGTGGAAGAATATTAAATTAACAGAAGGACCATCATATTATCCTCATAAACCTGCCGTTTTACAATTTCTACACAGGTACCGCAACATGTCAGCCTTACTATCTCTTATTGAAGAAGAAAGATATTTCTTTTTTTTCTTGGATGCTATTTTCTAAAAATTCGATTCCAATTCAGATGAAAAATTACGACTTTCAAGTTAACTTTATCGTACAGGTAAAGATCGTAAAGTAATTTCAAAAACATATTTTTTCTGCTTGGTTGACTCGACTGGTCGACCGATGAACGGACACGGGGATATTGCATTTTTCATTTGCATGGGATCGTTGATTTAGATTTAGACTTGTGCTTGGCACATGGACATGACATAATAAAGTACCATTCAATTTTCATCAGCTACACAACAAAAAAGCGGTTTCGTCCGTTAATAACTTTAAGTGTGTCTCTGTTTGTCGGTCAATTGGCCGCTTGAGCTAAAGAGTTTTACTATTGCCTCTAATACACATTCAGAAATGTGTGCAATCATCATTGCCTCTGACACATTTATTAAGTTTTAAAGCTCTTTCTTATTCCTATTCTGGCTGGAATGAAAATAGCGATGTGCTGCGGAGATGGTTTTTGAGCCTTTTTTCATGTTGCACTTCATCCCAACAATCCCAATAATATACGCTTACATAATAGATGTTATGCCGATGATGGTGATTGGAAACTCATAAAAATAACAACCTTATATAAAGCCGTAGCCACATATTTTCCCCATTAGTACAGACTGTTATTGAGTTTTGAAAGTGTTGCTCAAATGAAGCGTATTTTCGTAACTAATTTGAGTCCACTACTGACAGTCATTTAAAGCTAAATAATAATACACATGTCAATATATACCAAGTTATGTGTTTCTAATTTAATAATAGCAATAATATGAACGTTTCTAGTAATGCTGCTCCCCTTTCGTCCGTACAACACTCAATTCATTTGACCACCATTTCTTTCTTATCTGAACTTTTTCTAACCAATATGGCTAACCATGCCGATCTTTCATTCCCAATCTCATTCACTGAAACTCAGGTACTCTGTCTGATAATCAATGCAAATGGGCAGTGGGTAATCATCCTCGTGATCATCAGCATCCCCACCAAATCGTGATATTGGGTCCGTGCAGGTGCTTATGTCATCTTTAGCCACCATCATCATCCGCGCAGCATTCATCCTAGTCATTAATAAATAATTCTTTTATATATTTTTTTCGGGTTTAAAAATCTCGGGTAATAAAAACACACACCATACCTTATTACCAGCTCCATATATTTTTCTTATGAATTGCTCATTCAATATGCCAAGATATGATCAAGTGCATACTCGAAAGGATTATGTGCAAGAATCTCCATCACACTTCTATATTTTCTTGTAAATGTACAAATGAAATCTACTTCATAATATAAAATGCCCTCTTTGATAAATATAATATTTGTAGTAATGCGCAAGTGTGAAAAAGAAGCTTTAGCTACTAATAACTAATAAGCATTAGCTGCACAATAAAGTATGATGGTGCTGCGAATGATGACGGTGTGATCGTAAAGTGTAAAATAGATTGGGCTCTGGGCGGCTATGATTGTTATTATGTTTTATGCATAATCATAATATCATCGTAAATAGTGAACAAGTGCTTACGCGCACTCAAAAGTAATACATAAAGTTAGCAAGCGCGCATGATTGCATAATCACCACTTTCCTTCGCAAGCCAACTCATTTAGCTAACTCGCATAGTGGCATACCATACAATTTTTCAAATCCTATTAAATCCGTTATACACACAAAAAGTCAATTTTTTCAAGTGTTTGTGTGAATGTGCTTTCAGTTTGATCACAATCACAAGAACACCTTAGAATGCCTGATTGTCTAGAGTTTTTAAGCTTGTTTTTTTCATCTTGGAATCTGGTGGTGAATGGTAGATCACAGGTTGACTGACTTGGAAGAATTTTTTCCAGGACCCAACAGACAATTCGTCTTACTTGAGTCCCTTTTCTCCTCTAAAGCACCGACCGACTAAATAAAATACGTTGCGTTTAAATCTATACCATTTTATGTGAATATAGGTATACTTTTCTGTAGTAAAATTGAACTTAACACATTTTCGATGTGAGCCTGTTTGTCTGTAAAATTCATGCATAAAGCAAAGCAATATAACGATGAGTTTTGAGCAGACAAAAGCACCTGAACTAGTGCTAGCTGAACTGAGAATATTATACCCATAGCCTCTCTCTCTCTCTCTCTCTCTCTCTCTGACATTCCGCATTCTCATTTATTCCTCCCTTTTCCATTTCCAAAATATACCCAACATAAAACGAATATGCACCACACAGTCAACTAACTGTAATGATAAATGAAATGACAGAGAATAATAATTTTGTTCAAGAGAAGAAGGAAGAAAGAAAGAGGAGCAAAAAGAAGAAGTGTATGATGATGGGATGAACAAAATGAAATGAATCGTGTGCCGCAACCACTGCCGCACTCATCTCCGCTATTCACATTTTGACACTACACTTTAATCTCTTTTAAGTCAGCCTCCTTTTCTGTTATTCCTAAAGCCAAAAACCAAACTGCTGTTTTTGTATGTTTTATTTTTCTCCCTTTCTTCTCTGTGTGCATAGTGTTAAATTCCTATTTAGAATAATAGTACTTATTATTATTAAGCTATATATGTTTGCAATCACGCATGCATGCCTTCCTACCATAAAATAAAGCTTAACTTAACAACAACAATGCAATTCAACCAACAACAAGAAGTACCGACACTGAGCATCAAAAAAGTCATCGTTTTTGTTGCTGCTGCTGTTGTTGTGTGTTAATTGTAAATCCATCCATTCAAACACATTTTATTTTTCAAATAGAGAAACAGAGTTAAGTATGTACAAAAAAGGATTAAATTATTGCTTGTTACATTATTACTTGTTCAACACAAGAAGACCAATAGAACCGCCACCACCACCTTTGCTACTTTTACATACGGTGATGGTGGTAAGCTGTTCGGCACATTCCTTCGTCCACTAAAGTTATAAAAATGTGCATACCAAACAGTCAAATAGGATAATTTTTCTTGAGCCTTCTCTGTAATAATTCGGATCTTGTCTTGTGTGTGCACAATTCGTAAATCTTCAATTAGCTCATCAATTGGTAAAAGTATTTTTTAAATGTAATGTTACGGAGTATATAGCTTGAACATCAAGCGGGGCAAATGGTTCCCTGCCAAAAAGAGAATTTATTTGGGCTCGTCTCTGTGCTCCTCTCATTTTGATGACTATTTATTAGTAAGTCTCGTCTCTCTTTCATCTTGATTGTTTATGCTGTGTAGTGAGAGAGTGTGCCTATGAATAATTTGTTGAAATTAGCAAAAAATCTGTTTTACACTATAACACGAAGGAACAACAGCAGCGGTCCCCTTTTATATTTTTCATCATCCTATCAACCATTTTGATCTCTTATTTTATAATCTTATTCTCAAGAAGACAACTTTGTGATGTTTTTTTTATTTTGAAAAAGATAAAGTGAGAGAAGGTTGGCATTTATAACACGTATGAATATTTATAGGCTTAATAGGTGTATGACATATAGCAACTTTAGTCGGTAGTTGCAAGATGAAAAAGACATTGTTATGTATAAACCATAACTCTATTACATTGTTCATGTCGATTGCTGCTCTGCTAGTATTGCATTGTTGGCTTGATAAGTTAAGTATAAAGGATCATCTTTAGGTACTTCATTTTTACTTTCTTCTTTTTTTGCTAACAATACAGATATATGAACGGTTACTTGTTGAAGGAGTAGTGGGGAGAGTGGAAATTGCAGTGGGCAGGGCAGTATTACTTCTATTATTGCTCTTTGTGGTAAAAGTGAGTTCATCATAATATCACATTTTCACTCAACTCAACAATAACTAAGCTGAGCGGCAACAGCAAGATAGATAAGATGATAGTTGAGGAGCACACAATTCTTACTTACATACTTAGCATATAAACTTATTGCATTAGGATCATCCCTTTTTCTTTGAAAGCGACAACTACGGCAATAAACAGAAACGAATCTACTTATTGTTAGAGCAGCAGCAGCGGTCATAAAGTCAATTCGTGGTTAATCCACCTGGTTAACCCGAAAACATGTTTCAATTTTCATTTTTCAATAATTTTCAAAAATCTCAACAAGTGTACATATATACTAAACATGTATACATTTGCACTGTTTTGTTTTACATATCGTCACAATCTAGGAATTTTTGTAGAGTACTTTTTTTGGTTGATACTGCTCCTGCACATTTTGGGGGAAAACGAAACAAAAAGATTAAAACTTTAATATTTATTATTATTCTGGATTTTTATCTCTTGGATGAAGGGGTGATCCACAAAGATTTTTAACAAAAAGCCAAACATACTTTACAAATTCAACATACTACATATTAACACAAGACAAGGAGAGGGAGGACCAAAAAATAATATAACACAAGTATGCAGTCCAATTCTTCATCCATTTTGTCCACAAGTCATCCATATTGTAAAATTATATTTTAGTCGGCATCTCCTTTTAAACTAAAAAAGCCATACTTGAGTGTAATGCTTTACGTGAAAAATTAAATGGTTTTTTCTCTTTCCTTTCTTTATCTTGTTACTTTGTTACCTATTTGTCTGGTTGTACGGACTTTTCCTTGATACTATTGTACCAAAATCACAATATAAATCATAAATACCAGTACAGGTAGGGAAACGTATAACCGAAGCCCATCGCAAATGGAATGTGACACGACATGATATTATGTTGTGATATCATGACCGGCAAATAACAAGGGAAATTTTAAATGGGATAGTGTAATCTCACTCTGGAGATTAAATAAATGTTTCACTTCTCATGTTATAATTGCTTTGTCTTTTTATATCCACACTTGTTAAGTGTGTAATGTAGTGTAATTCAAGTTACACGTATTCAAATCATTTACACTGCTTTAAATACGCGTATAATTGACCATTGAGCAAGTTAAGTTTACTTTTTTTACTATTATATCTCCACAAAATTGAAGGAAGTATATGTGTATTCAGAAGAAGGGTTATAGGATACGGATCATAAGACTACTACAAACAAGTTCAGTTTGAGTTGTTAAACTGTAAATACAAACGACCAACACTTATGGTGGTTGTTTCTTGTAAATAATAAAAAATAATAAAAAGCGATTTTACACCTTTTCATTCCTTCTTCCTTGTTAGTTGGTTGGCTTGGTCCAGAAGTATTACAAGCATCGTTTGAGCTTCATCGTGTTCAGAAGATATTTATAATAATATCACGACAAAAGTATTCTGTTGTGATAAATATGATAGCTTGCCTGCTTACGATGCCAACAATACCAGCACGATGATGGCATATTAGAGATGGTTACACGGGTTTTGAGACTAGTTGTCTTTCTTGACTTATAACGTGTTGTAGGAGAGATGAAGGAAAAGGGGAAATAATACTAATAATAAGCTTATAAATACATACAACAAGCACAACAGAACGAAACAGAAACCGGACTATTTTATTGTGTGTGTATGCTTTCAGGCTCATCGGCTTATTCGGTAGAATGAGTGTTAAACAGAAAGAGAGAGATTTTGTTGAAGAGAGTTGAACACAAGGAAGATTTATTGCAAAAGCTCTTTTTCGGCTTTTCCTTTTAGACCCTCTTTTATCAATACCAATAAAAATGACCGCAGTAACAACAAGCAAAGCTAAAACTAAATCTCTCTCTGATGAAGAGGAGAAAAGCACTTGTGGCTTTTGGAACGTACTCACGGAAGAAGAAGGCAAAAGGATCTCTCTCTCGATTCTTCCCATATCGTCATCCTCATAATATATTGTGTACACATGCTTTACCTTTTTGTTACAAGCTCACTATCTCCCTGTTCTCAAGAACAACTTCTCACCTTTTCTTGTTCACTCTTTTTCCAGCATCATCATCGCCGTCAAGAGTGGTAAGAAGTGTTGCTTTGATGAGTGTGAGCAGAAAGTATCATCAGGAGCAGCCGACCAATTTGTTCAAGCCACCTTATTACATTACAATCTTACACTCCACACAACAAGCCACAATAAAGCGTTTAAAACTTATAAAACTGTTTAGCTTGTCGAGTTTCTCTCTCACACAAATATACATAGTGTGCACCCACATTAGTTTTCCATGAGACTCTTCTAAATACAAACCCATACATCTTTCTTTTATTTATTGTACTTTTTCCATGTATTCATCACGATAATAATATCCGGATCTTGTGTGTGTGNCTTTTTGATCACAATAAACAACCGCACTGTCCATTTTCATCATATTTCTTTAACCTTTTTCACGCCCTCCTCTTCGCATCTATCTTCTGTTGCTTTTTTCATTTACCTATTCTGGGTACAGCTTCTCTCTTCTGAAAAAAATTGAACCTTTTTGTGGTTTTGAGTTGGTGTCTTCTGTATTACTGGTTTTTTTATATTATGACATGCGCTTTTATGGAAACTCCGAATCTGTGAGTGTAATGCTTTAACTATCTCTAGTGTGATGTAATATCTTGTATAAGTCATGTTGTTATTCGGAAGACGGTGGAAGTTGCAACAGCAGCTGGGTTAAAAAAGGGTTAAAATGAGCATAAATAATTGCAAGTCGAGAAGGCTATTGTTGTCGTCATTTGTTTGTTCTGAGCTACATCCAATGCTGAAGTTATGAAGCAGTACCAGTTTTAGAACGATCGTTTAAATAAATAAGAGAAGACCACAAAAAGTGTAACAATCGGTGTGGCGTGTCTCTAAAAGCGACAATGTCAACTGATAATATTTATGTGTATGTCATGTCTATTGTCACTAACGAACCAGTCTTTCATCTCTGGTTTATTTTTTCATGTCAAAAATACTTATTTACATGTAAATAGAACTATTTTAAAAAGTAGAATAATCAAAGCAGCAAAAAATGAAAGAGGACACCATAACAAATATCTTGTCCAAATAAAACTTACCTCGACCATCGTACTTGACCGGCTATCTGTTCAGTGCTTCATGACGTATCCTTTATAGTCCGATTGTCTGGATTGTATACTTATTTCATTTTGTGTACATTTGAATTCGTTATGGTGTAAAGTATATCACATGGGGATTATTAAATGATGATGGGAATAAGAATTTTTATGGTAGTTTGCATCAATGAATCCAGAAGAGCAATGTGAATATAATGGCATGTTCACATCGTCATAAAAGTGCAATCTTTTCTGCTTGAGTAAGCATTTCTATGTTATACCTTTCGTAAATAATTGTATACCGTTATATTACATACTCTAAGCAGTCCTTTCCCTAGATCGAAGTGACCAAAGGAATCTAGCAAGGCAGTATTAATTTACAATTTGATGGAATTCATAATCGTCAGCGGTTATAGGCAGTTTCATTTAGTTTCATTATCACAAAGGTCTAGAGTTTCCTTTGATCAATGAGTTTGATTTACATGAAATGTTATAGTCAACCACAGTGA
>JAHZMV010000674.1:0-21812 GCA_027743765.1 Coecobrya sp. COE2
TTTTTACGAATTTCCGTCCCGAATCCCTTATGTTCTTTTGAGAAAATGTTGTAAAATGTATGAATGACACTCCATGTCCACTCGAGAGTTTAGTTGAAGGGGTCGAGTGTGTATGGCAGGAAAATGAAATTGTGTTGCATACACAATTACACTTGCACACTCACAAGCATTGCCAAGAATATAAGGATATTACATGTATCGTTTCTTCCTCCTCCTCGTGAAAAAATTACATGATGATGATGAGGATATGACAGAAAGGCAGGCGGATGCATAATATACATTAGAAGAGAGTATGAGAAGTTGTACTATATCTATATGCGTAGTTGGCAAGGTGGATAAAGTTCCTCTCGTCATTATTATCATGAAAACGTTGAATTGTTGAAAAGGACGATGACGGGAAAGTGACAGTAAATTTGTGAGAGTATTTTTTGTGAATTCATACCTACGTAATAATAACACAGCAGCAACGACGATGATGATTATGACGAAGTTTTGTGCATGTGCCTACATTCAATATTTTGCCCTGTTGAAATTTTGAAATAATACCGACAATGGCAAAACTGCGTAATAGGTATTAGTAATAAGGTACAAGCTAAACATAATATGAGCTGATTGTGATTATTGTTGGAGTATATGCATGTGCAAAATAAAAAGGGTTTTCATAATAATGGTTTGTATAAGCAGCACTACAGCAGAATGACAACAATGCTAGTTGCTAGCATGCGAAGTTACTTTGTTTAAACTTTTTTATTATCTCTGCAGCAAAATACGCTTTATGCATAATGCATTTAGGAGAAAAAAGAAAGGAAGGAGATGGGAAGAGAGAACAAGAAGCATCATCATTGTCATTCATTGTTGTATGTAATTGAAAATATGTTACAAAACTTGAAAAGTTTAGGTTGGGCACACATGATCATGTTATGTGAATAAGAAAGGGGAAAGAAACCACTTGCTATACATTAGCATCATGGATTTTTTAGGATAATGAAAATTGTCGAGTTCCTTTTCGCATTTTTGTCAAAGGTGACTGTTCGCAGTTTAAGAGATTGTCATGCAATCCATAATCCATAAAGGATATATTAATGCACAAACTGCTGACAATAATTTTTTTGCTGTTTTTAATAAAAGGAAGAAAATGTTCAATTACAATGAAAATTATGTTGTAACATACAAGATCCCATATTCAATATCATATTTTGGATGGAGGGACAGCAGATGTATGAAATTTTCTATGCAATATGGTCGATAATAATTTGGAAGGTATCCTTTTGCATGAATTTCAACTGTTCATAATAAGTACATGATTTGCCAGAAAAATCGTTTGTGGGTTTGTCGTGTCGACCGTATATGATATTGCTGCTCATGCTCATTAGAAACACTGAAAGCAGCCGTTCTCTGGGTTAGATAGTAAAAGTAACCGATGTTGACGATGATTACTATCTGACGGTCGGTTTGTGTCTCTGGTTGGCACTAATGTAAGCACACGTACATGTGTACGCTGAGAATTACACATCAATACACCAAAAGTTTTTGGTTCTTCTGGTTAATGTTCATTTTTGTGGTCCTCCAGAGGAGAACGAAAGGCATTAGAGTAGTAGTGCGTGTGGTCAAGGTACACGCATATTTTCTGTGAAAATCGTATTGTGGTGTCCTTCCTATCGAAGAAAAACTTTAAATAGACAAAAGCAAAAAGGCATAAAAATGAGGTAAATGGTAATGACTCAAATGATGATGATGAACATGGCGGTGGTGGTTTGTAACGTAACAAAATCATTACTCTGCGGTATTCTTTCATCATCTTACAAATCCTCAAAATGGAGCGTACAAATAAGAGAATAAACGAAACAATAACGCAGATACTCCACTGATGATACAAAGGCAAAACAGAATAACAGAAATAAAGAGAAGTGATTGTAAAATTTGTAAAAGGTATAAATAATCTTTGAATCCCTAATAAAAATTGTATTAGTCCAGCTGAGCAACTTGTTACTTGATAAAAAGTTTCGAAATTTTCAAACGATCCTAGTCAGCGATAAATGTTGATCCTTTTCTTATTCCCTCATTATTCTACGCTGAAAAAATTAGAGCAAACCTAAAGAAAATGTAGACAGACAACAATTATCCGAATTCCTGAATAGAAACAGCAAAAGTGATGAGGCTCATATAATAATGATCATAGCTTGTATTATTTGGGAAATAGCAATTTTCTCTGGGTCGGTCACTGGGTTCCACTTATAAAACATTCATCATTACTACAGTATATCTATCTATCTTGGGACTTAACACTATCGCACGAAATTGTATCGTCACGTCTTATATGGCGGTCCAGCCGTTTTATTGGAACCATTTCTTACACATTTTCCTTATGTAATAATTTAGTTATACAATAACCTATAAATGAAAATATGAGTTTGGAATCTTTTTTATTTTGGGTAGGTTATAAACACGGTTTACATCTAGGGCCGAGGTTTAACCCTTAAAGAATTTCATTGCATCAGACACCAATCTCATATAAAAAATATTATTCCGTAGATGTATGTTTTTTATCTAGAGGTAACTGAAAGATGTTTTATATATCAGGCAAACCCCGACCGGTCGAGTCCCATCATCATTATAATTTCTTTTTCGTCTTGGTCATAATCATCAGGGACCGACGGATCACTGTAATAATCGTTATTATTATTACCATTATCATCGTAGATGATTATCATCAGCCAGAGAAAGAAAGTCGTCGAGAAGAGCGCAAGAAAATGCTAAAGAATCAGGGCACCTCTCTCGTCAGAATCCTTCAAAATGTTTTGTTTTACTGACGAACTTGCTGTCTTTGCGTAACGCGTATTTATACGAACTGATCCACTCATCATGGCCATTATGTAGAAGAAATCATAGGTCCAGCCACAAGAAAACAACAGGTAGAATATAAAAGGGGAAAAGGTCTTTGCTCTTCTTAGGTTTTTGTGCGCGCAGTAAACTAAAAAAGTATCATAATATTATATTATAATATCATGATGATCATCATCACCATCGTCGTCATTACAGAACCATAATAATAATAATACGACGAAAAATATAGAAACAGTACAAATATAATGCATGTCTATAAACAAGACAACTGTTTCTTCTTCTTCCGACCATGTATCGTTTATGGGTTTGAGTAGGAGTGTGATGTATGGGTTATGGTCGACCGAAGGTCGGCATCACTCTCTCGCACTGACTGCTCTCCTCCTAACCGTCTGTTTTTGCCTTGAAGATGCTTATACCTATACCTGAAGTAGATGGTATGCACTTTTACTGGTCCATAATATTCAAAAGTTGGTAATTTTTTACGTGTACCTGTGTTTGACCAGTGGCCTATGGCCACATTTATAGGTACCCCGTATGTGTGTGGTTTTGTCGGCGTAAAAATGGGCTGCTCTCTTGAAAACTTTTTGTTTCACTTTTTTCTCAGAATAAAGAGGTGACTTGTATACCTGGTTGTGCGGGGTGAAGGTAGATAAACAGAGTTCACGTAGGAAAACATTATTATGTGCTGTGCTCTTCTTCCTTATCGGCACTAAAGCATAATATTATGGCGATTGATATTGTTACAAGTTTAAAATGTATTTGTATTTGAGTGCGTGTATATTTTCAGATGAATTTGTGCTGTTTAAAACAATACCAGTGCCAACTATGAAACTGGTGCAGTGCCCAAATTATATTTTAATATTGTTTATGCAGATAGTAACGCTGTTCTGTTTATATGAAACTTCGCTTTTCTTCTTAAAAGGATGAGCTGAGAATAAGGGAGTTCTTCTCTTCCTCTCCTTTTTTTCAAGTTCAGTCATCGGACCATGTCCTGTCCTTCCTCTAGACTCAAGTCAGAAAGGTATACACAAACACACTCACCATACAATTCTCTCTAGTCTTCCCTTCTTGTTGAGTGAGTAAGCCAGCAAAGTCATGCCAAGCAGCAAGAAGGATTCCCCCTAGGATGATGTTCAAGGCGCCTGGGTTGGGCCCTTCTCGGCCGGCCTTGTCTCAAAACAAATGTTCAGTCACACCTCCCTTGTACTCTGTCACCACCGAGACACTTTTTTCTCTTATCCTTCCTTCTCCATCATCGTCCTCTTGCTCGTTTACTGACGTTAGCGGTATGGTATACTCATCATCATCATTGTTCTACAAGAATTGCTGAAAAAATCTGCCTGACTGCTTACGTAGATAGTGGGAATGCCGACGCTCACTTTGCTTTTCCACTGTCTGAAATCATTTCTTGTTAAAAATGAAAAAGTGCAGAAAAAAGTTTAAAAAATTACACACGAACGCTCTCCCTCACAAGAGCGACTTCCTTTTGTTACGATGATGTAACTTTGATTCATCATCATCAACATTAAACACCACTATACCATCAGACCTTTCAGATGTAACTCTTTTTTAATGCTTTAACTGGATGGATAGATGGACGGATGGTTGGTCTTGAAGAATGAGTCTGGATTTTACAGGTGGAAAAAAGTTGTCTACCTGTATAATACATTACATATATCCTTAAATCATCATCATAAGACGGATCTCCTATCCATTCACAATAATATGTATTATTTCACCCGTGCATGATGAGACTTGTAACACGTAAACCATTAAGAATGACTAAGCTTGACGTAAAGTATCCATCCGTCTTGTGTCGGACTCATCAGCACAGACCGAAGTGAGTTTGCAATTGCATCGACGACAAAGTAATAAAAAGGGTATATGTACGTCAGACATTCAAACGCGTAGTATGGCTGTGTAAACATTAACTGTGACTCCTATCCGTCTTCTTTCTTGTAACGAAGAAAAAAGTGAATGAATCGGTAATAATAATCATGCATGTAATTCTATGGACATTGCGTTGTATTGTGTGAAGCGTCTCTCTTTCTGCTGAATAGAAAGGAAGGCGATGAAAGACAGACTCCAGAATTTATTGAGTCACAACAATCATTACTTTTATTGTTATTACGGCGGTGCAATGGTTGTGGTATTAGTAGTGGTGCCAAAAGGAGAAAAAAGGACGGCGAGAAAAGGAGTTTAAAAAGAAAGCGAAGTTTTTTAAAGCAATTAGTTTGTCATTTGTAACTTGTAACAATTAAGCATGTCTAATTGATTTCTCTGGTCTTTTCAATAAGATGTTTAAAAGTTTTGGCAAAGCTTTTACAAGGCATAACAGAGTAGTGAATGGGTAAATTGTTAGAATTGCAATATTTGCAGCCAATATAGTCACGTAACAAAACATAAAGGATAATAATATTGAAATCAGGATAATCTTATCGGTGCGCAGTATTAGCTTGATAGGAAAAGGTTGTGTGGTGCAGATAGAGGTAGGTACATATTTTTATCAAAGGATGTTATGATGATTGTAAGGGAAGCATGTAACCCGCCCAGGCGCCGTTTAAAACCCATTCCTCTAGGGCTTTTTATGACCCCTCTAATGAAGCTGTGAAGTAGTTTGTGTGTGCACATTATGTAAGTTACATAGACAAGAATTGAATTGCAGTAAGTATGCTACTACCACCTGAAAATATTATGGTTTCCGCTTGATGCTTCTTTTTATACTCATCATCGTAATCATCCTCATGATCACCGACAACATCGTCATCATTTTTCCAGTTGTTAAAGCTCAAGGAATCATGGAATGAGTTATAATGCACGAAAAAGCAAACTACAAGAAAAAATGTACATAAACGTATTAGGTATATGCATTTTATGTGGTTACATTTCATTTTAATGTTTTGCTTTATTTTTACATTTTAATTTTGACGACATTCTGACGGCTGGGAATGTAGGTAACAAGTTAATATGCAGTCCTCTTTTGCATAGAGGTATACAGTTATTTATTGCGCACACGTTTGTCATTCACAATTGATGTAAAAGGTTATTTTATTTGCTTAGCGTAAACGCAGACTACTTCCAAGAACAAAAGATAGTCTCATTATTTTTTACATCAAGTTTATTACCTCCTCTTCATTCAGACAAATATTAGTTTTTATCTTTGAAAGATTTGAAAGAAAAAATGCTTGAAGTTTGTTATGATGTGATATTAAATAGTATACAGCCTTAACAATGATAATGGAATAATAAAATGGAATTCACACACAACAAACAAGTTGCATACAGAGAGTTATATACCTATCTATACTACTTTATACTTATCAACAAATTCTATCAAAATTCTCAACTGGCAAATTTTTAGCTCATATTAGCGTCAAAAGTGTAACATTTCATTCTTAAAGAGAGTTATCATTATATAGAGCCTTATCCTTGTCTTCTCATCAGACAATTTGATAATCTTTTCTCATCCATTTGTAATTTCGCTAATCAAGCAATTAGCATTTGCTTATCCAGAGAAGGAACTGTACAGATATTACACAGTACACCTTGCTAGGTATAACCACATAAAATTACTTTTATGGCGATAAAGAAGCAATAACATTTTTATATTGATGACTTTAGCCTCCGCCTCACTACCATTTTACTTTCTTCTGTTACTTTACATCATCCTCGTGTGGCAAATAGCTTGTATTCGTTTTGTTTACATTATCATCATCGTAATTATTAGCATTTATTACCATTTCATACTACAAAATTTCCTGTTTCTGATACCGAAGACGATGTTAAAATGCTGCCTCAGTTCAGCATAATTTATTTTGAAGTTTTAAAAACAAAGCATACTGAACATAATACCCCCGTAAAATAAAATAAAATGTCTATTATAAGTTATAATAATATATTCATACATGATAGCTTATACGTTACCTAAACTGCGCAATATAAGCACTTTATCATCACAAAATAAATACTACACGGTCATAGCTGGCGAATCCTAGTACATTAATTCATTTGAGCACCCACATACAACATACATACATAAAAGAATATAATAATATGATTATCAGCATCATCACCACCTTCATCATCACGGTGAAGCGCAAACCACCACCATAGTTTATTATTAAGCACAGCGGCACCATCAGCAGGGGGCTTCTTCAATTGTGGTAATAATGAGCGCATTTTTATAATACCTTCATATTATTTACGTTTCTACAAGAGTTTACAAAATGCCGATAGGAATCTTATAAAAGAAGATTATAAAACAACTGAAGAAAAAAAATCATACTAAACAAAACTGTAACGATAAAAAAAGTTTTTGTAGCATATAAGAAGCAAGGTTGAAGAAGTTAGAAAAAACGGTAATGCTGTGTACACGATGAAATTATAAAGCAATATAGGTAATATAATTCCGTTTTGCTCAATGAACATAATATTATTTTTTTCTTGTACTGTGTACAACGAAACGTTTAGTATTAATAATGCATAAAAATTTATTTACAGACAATCGCACTCTGACAGACGTATAAAAAACTAAAAAAAGAAGAGCGTCAAGCGAGCAGCCATCTAACTGCTTATTGCTCTTCAGGTGCAGACTTGGGACTTGTAGTAATCCGTTTAATTCACTAGTTCAGAGTATTATGTGTACTTTTTCGATTTTTTCTCTTTTGAACTAAATAATTTTTATCTTTCTTTTTCGTCTTCGCGTGTGTTATTTGGGATGTTTGCATTTGGCTGTTTTTTGGTCTGTGTTCACGCACAATGCGTCCCAGTGCCGTATTACTAATCCATCATCAGTCGCTCCCAAGAAGAAAAAAATGAATATTACAAAAAAAAGTTCAAGTCAAACTAACGCGTAAGCATACAATTGCTTATCCAAAGAAATCGCTGTAATGCAAAATGAAAATCAACCTTGCCAGCTTCCTCTCACTCGAGATCAATTTGACTTTTGACTGGGATTTCCTCTTGTCTCTGGTCGTCTTTGTAGGCTTCCAAAAAAGCACAGCGATTCCATCATGCAGTATTCAACATAATGATTTTGCTTTAAAATATTTAGTAAGTCAACTATGACTATTTCAGTGAGAGCAAAAGGGAAATTTTATGTGTGTAGATGTTGCGTATTTTTAATACACAATTTTTCATAATAATATCACATCCAAAATTTCCGTACGATTTTGCACTCTGCGAAGAATAAGTCGACTCTCACGAAAATCATTTTCATTGCTGCTCTTCCCAACATTCACTCAAATTCACTCATGCCTACTGGTTGCACACGAGTCAGAGTGGCAAAAGTTTTCAATTCTCGTGTGGCTGTGCTGACTGACTGAATAACACTTTTCGTTACATCTTCAGTTTCTATCAATGACCCTTAAGCAAAAAAGCCGACTGATTGTTGGGTTGCCTGTAAGTTGCCGAGTAGTAGTAGCAAGATTAAGAAATCGAAAAAGGAACTAGTCATTTTGTAAGGTTTTTGCGTATACATTGCACACATTAATATTGCTAGAAACTGAAAAAAATGTGAAATTCGACTGACTTTCATACGCACATCTTTGCTCACATGCGCATACAATATACACAGTCAGTTATATTATAACCGCAATTTTTCTTTGAAATGCAGCATGAAATTCGCCCTTTTTAAAGATGACCCAAATCTCCTTTAAACACTCGTTATATTCTCAGTAAAGTCGCTCATTCGTCCATCCGCGACTACAAATTACTAATTTGCCTTTGGTCTGTGAGTTCTGAATCGGGAATTCTCACGAATGCTGTATATACCTACGTGCTACAAAAAAGAATACCAAGTTATACTTAGACATTTAAATAATAATTAAGCCAACTTTAAAGCACTGTATTGTAATATTTACAAGTTTAACAATATAGTTTAGATGAAACGATGCCTGGCCATGTCATTGGAGTAGTATAGTATGCCATTACGCACTTAAAACTGCCTGTACCTACGTCTACAAATATCCTTCTTCTCTATCGTATCATTAGTATTAGTTGTAACTTATATGTACATTATGTTATACATATATACATATATCTGGCCACATGAGTACAACAGTAGGCATCTCAGTCAACAAGCCATCATTAATTTCACAGACAGCAACATAGAAGTTTTATAGTGTGCACACCTCGTGTTGTGTGGTATTTATTTACAATGCAGTATAATGCAAGTTGACTTGCTTGAGAAGAAATCATTATAATATAATATCGCATAGTTTTATTTCTCTGCAATAAAATTCACATTAAAATAAATATATGAGGTATTAGCTGCCAATAATCGTTTAATATTTTTTTCTGGTATGCTACTTTTAATGACAATGGTATCGTGTGTCATGTCAAGTAAGAAAAATGAATGGACTACATAAATGAACATGCTACATGCATTAATAATATGTGCATCGCCACAATTACAGGAATATTGCTGCCGCCAGCAGTAACTCATCGCTCAATCCATTTGTTCAATTACTTTTAGTACCTACTTACTGTAAAAAGGTATTTATATCATTTAGGTGTTAGAAGTTATAAGGTTATAAAAAATTGTAAACAAACGTCGGAAGAGGTGTTTTTACCTTGACTGTTTCCCTATGTGTAAAATTCCACGAACACAATGCAGGGTGAATACAGCCAGGTACACAGTAGCTAAAAAACAATGAAATGAATGTGGTTGGTGGACTGGCTCGGATGACGATGAAAATTCTTGGCAACACCAAGTTTCTTAGTGCAAAAACCGATGATAAGTCAAGCTATAGACTATTACAAATGAAAACCGCATGGCTTACCATAGTATATCCGTTTGGCACAATATCCGTTTCTGCGATCAACTGATTCTCTTGAAATATTATTCATATTCTCTAAACCTGACTACATCGGTTTTAATAAGAAACTCAAAGAGATATGAATGATTGATAAATGCTGAATACCAGTACCAATACAGATTCAGATGCCACGGATGAAAACCACCAGTAGTAGGAGATTATGAACACAACTTTCTGAAAATGTTGAAGGCTCGCCTTTTCCCTGTTAAAATGCCACTTGCACTCTGCCTTCCACAATAATTATTATTAGCGACGTGTTGCGTTCTTGGTCGAGTCATGATCATATTAATATTATGCCGTCTATCTAGCCGGCGCCTGTCGGTAAGATATGTTTTGATACGTAGAAGAGGAAGTAGCAGTGTACTTTGCATTTTTGCACTGTTCTGTTTTGCGGAGCGGACGGGTAGAAAAATACTTCTTTAAAAAATCCCGCTTGATATTCGAAAGGTGCTTCCTCTTCTTGTTCGCTTGTGCTTTTCTGTTTAGCATAATGAAAAATTATGCGTTTTTTACAGTAATATAGAGCAGAAGAATAATAATGACGTGTTGGTGGCTACGTAGGGTGCTAGAAAAAGGAATGTATCAGGTGATTCAAATGATGCCTCGTGTCTTGGAAAGAAATACTGTAAAGCATGCTCCTAACTGCTTTTCCGTAATACGAGGTACTGCAAAGCGCAATAATGTAATGATAGTAATCGTTAGCAATGCTGAAAGTTGATGATGACGCTAATAATACAGGAGTATTTGATAGTACAGTGATTTTGAGTTGTTTGTTACGCTGCTGAAGCTCGAGAGAAGTTTGGTTTGAGTAGATTTACTCATTTTTCAGTCGGCCGCACTTGACTGAGTTTCAAAACAAGTGACCGCAGAAAAGTATAAAAAGTGAAGGTAGACCAAAACAAGAAAACATGAAGAGGCTCTGCGGTGCATTTTAACAGGGCGAGGGAGGAAAGGAAAAGCACATGGTGTTATTTTTATGAAATGAATAATTAAAATTATGTTTATGTTCATTAATCTATTGTGGCATTTTTATTCTCACAATGCTGGAAAAGCTTTATAAAGTTTTATTATGCAAATATTGTATAATTGAAATTTTTCAATTAGAAAAGATCTGCACATGAATGAAATGTTGATGTTATGATGGATTTGAACAGGAATTGTAAGTTTATAACGATTCTTGAATGTATATCAGTTACCCCAAGAAAAGCTCAATTTAGCATTTTGCTTTTCTTGGATTAATATGCTTCTGCTCTGCCGAGAAGATTATTTATGGTGCCGGCGCACCTTTTGCCTCATTCATCTTTCATCTTCTTTTCCTCTCTTCATTTTTTTTCGTTCAATTTTGCCTTCCTTTGCAATTCTTCAAGTGCGATGGGTTGATCATCGTTTTTTCTGATGTTATGCTGCTGCTCTTTGTGTGATCCTTTTCATGTGGTAACGTATGTTCGTATCTACTAAATGTCTACTAATTATAATGCATGATAATGTAAGTTTTTAACTTTGATGTATGACTTTTTTATAGCTTCATTTTCTTTCTGTTGTATATACAAAGTATACTTTTTTGCTATATTCTTTATCTTTATGAAGTCATATTATGCCAATAACACTTTTGGTGCTCCACACCATTTGCAGCCGGTACATACAAACTATATACGTAAAAGAGTATGTTTTTTTTTCTTTTTTAAAAATCCGTCCTAAAGTCATAAAATGCCAAAAAGAATAAGAGAAAATGTTTTTCCTCATATTCAATTTTTCGTCTGCATACACACCTTCTCCCACTCAACAGCGCACACCATGAAATATTCATTCTTTCCCTCTCGTTGCAAAACAAATTCGAGCAATAATGTACATACACATTTGCACAGACAAATATATTACCCAAGCAAGAAAAAAGTATATCATCGACCATATCGTAACATACAATCTTCACTTCAACTAGTGAGTGCATCATTTTTTTAATCTGTCTGTATTACAACCAGCCACCAACCAACCAACGTCCATTTTTCACTTTATAAACAAAATTGAGAAACTGTATACTCTTCTGGATTATCTTGCTCTCTTGTCAAATAATAACAGAATCATAAATGAAATATTGCAATTTTGGGCTTTTGTGCCAGATTTATATTAACTTATTTACAGTCATAAAGTATATCAGAAAATGAACTGAGAGAAAAAAGTCCCCGAGAGCAAAATACCTTTGTCTTCTTTCATTCTTTTTATCTGAAGCGTTCTTGTTTATAGTGTTATATACGATTGTGTGCATATACTTATCTTGTAGTATGTGTACCTATGTAAGAGTACGAATCTCTATATTTTTTGCAATAATAAGGTCTTGTCAAGCATGCAAACTTTATTATCAGGAGGAAAAATCAGTACATACATACATGGACGGCTCTTTCTTTCACTACTGTTTGTGTGATTGTGATGTGCTGACTAACTCCTCATTTCTTGTTCATGGCACTTCTTTATTTGGTTGGTTTAACAAGGGAAAACTCCGGTGGTTGATATTTTGTTTTGCGGTGGTGGTGAGATGATTCGCTTATGTGTGCATGTATCTACGTTTGTGGCGTCTGTCGACGATAATAATAATAAAACAGAAACAACTTCAATACAATAATAATCATAACATTTTCTCTCTTTTTGTGCTCGTTATTATTCTTATTTTGTATAGGTACTATGCTTTTTTGGTAGTGGAGTTGGTCAAAAAAGTGTGTTTGAGGTTTTCACAGTGGAATTCTTAATTCACACAGCCATCCCACCTCACCATCACATCGCCGCACATCGGACAAGCCTTTTATCCCGTACCCTTTATAAGGCTGACTTACTTTGAGCATTTGAACGAACATTAAATCTGTGCAGTTAGTTTTTACACACACACACACAAAGCTCATCTTGATCAGGATCATCATCATAAGTAATCATGTCACGAGAGGGCTTATATTATTATGTATGCACCTTTTACCTACCAGCAACATCAACATTGCTTCTGGCACCTAAGTGTCCTGCATTTCACTTTGTTCTTGATTATTATTTGCTTATTGACTATTATGAGATCATTTATTATTTTGATTTGGCTACTGTGTACCAAAAAGCCCAACCTCCCAGCAGCAAAAACTCTACAAAAAAATCATGTACATAATGAGCAAGTGAAGAAGCTTTCTTTTTTCCATATTATACATATTATTATTAGCAATAAGTACATAAGCACTATATGTATGAATGTAGTAGTCTGATGCACTATACATACGTCGCCTTGTTCGTCTGTCCGGCCGTAAGTGCTTGTGGAGCTTTTTATTCTCTATCTTCTTAGGCACCCATACATATATCATCATTATCATCATCACGCATTCATAATCATGTAATGAGACGGCTTTACTCTTTTTTCCTCTCTCTCGGAAAAAAGTTGATATTTTTTGCTCGTTTTTTCTTCAAAGTTCCTCCTCTACTCGGGTAATTACATTGCATATATGTACGTGAATATGTTTATGTAGTAGTAACACAGTAGCAGTCTCAAAATTAGCGTTGCACTTCGTCAAATCGTTAGTTGCCGGCCTCTCCACCAACAATAATACAGTCGACCGCCCGTCTCACTTGAAAATATACAGGAGTGAGTCTAGTTTTCCCTGTGCACTTTCGTTCCATGTCAATGGTTCATTAATAGATATCTTCTTTCTTCTTAGAAAGGCTCGCGATGATCTTAGGCTGCTCGCTTTTATGCCTGGCATCTTGGCAGTTTTATTTCGTTTTTTCTCTCCTAGATTAGCGTGCATGATGTCCATAGTTGTAATGTAAGTGTAGAGTGTATGCATTTTTATTTGGCTAAAACATTAAGGTTAGTTAAGCTTCCCAGCTACCTGATTTCATTTGGGATGTGGTCAACTTGTCTATTTATCAAATTTATGAGGCAAATATATCTGTTTTATGCGCTTTGTCTCTCTATTCCTAATTCATACGTATGTTTGCTACTCTGTTTTTATCCGGTGTGGTGGTGGTGTGCATTTTGCTCCAAGGTTTACCTTTCTTATAATTTACATATTATCAAGATGATACGTACTCATTTTTACGTAAGTCAGTAAAACAAGTGGCAATATATATAGAGTAAATCCTTCGTACTGAGATGTCCTTGCCAGCTGGGTTTCAGTTTTCTTAGTATAATCAATGGGAATTTATTAGCACCATTAGTCATAATATGTCTATAAGGCTGAGGTAGTTTTTTTCCAAGAATACCCCTAATGAATATTATAAGCTTACCAATATATGTACATTTTGTAGGAGCAACCCTCTCAATATGATATCAAAAGGGAAGAACTAAAATGGGCGGAAAATAAGATACGTGCATTTCTGAATTTACTATTTCCTCCTCAAGGCATTTTATTCTAATTCTCCTAGGAGGATTTTTCTGTTACAGCGGGGACTTTTGTGCCTTGGAGGAACTTAATTCAGTAGCTATACACCAATCCCGTGTCTTGAGTAGGATAATACTCGGAACCGATAATTATTGTTTTAAAATATAAAAAAGTATACATGTATCGATAAATAAAAAATAAACCGTGTATCAAGAACACGAAGAAAAAAATAGTTGTTCTAGGTAAGCAGGGATAAGTAAGCCAATGTAACTTGTCCTCTTTCGGTGATAAATGTAGCATTCGGAAGAAGTACAAAATAAGTTGTCGGGCTACCCTCTGAGAATTATAAGTCAATATGACAATAAAGTTTCCCCTTTTAATATTATATGAGCTGGGCGAACTGTTACATTACATTACATGTACCACAGAAAACCTATGATGTGCATTTTTGTGGATAATATTCTATCATTACCTTCTCTTAGGAAGAAGAGGTCAAACAGTAAAACTGACAAAAAGGAGGAGGAAATAGCTTTGCACACACATACACACTTTGCTTTTGAGTTTTTTGTGATGATAATAGTTTTAGCCACTACATGACTCAGTGCCTGCGTAAACGGAAAAAATTACCTACTCCTGTGAGCTGACCAGAAAAAAATTCCGTTTTTTGCTGAATAATAATAATCATAATGATAGATTTTGGAGGAAAAAATATGATTTTGTGGTTGGGCATTGTCGAGTCCGAGCCCTTGTTCCTACAATATACATGTACGACGATAATGAAATGGTTTGGAAGGTTTTTAGCTTATATTGTTTGCACAGTTGTTGTGAAGGATAATAGAATATGCATAAAGATAGAGCTTCATGCATGCTAAACTATTAGATTGAGCATTATGGAAGTGGCCGAAACAAACGGTAGATATATAGATTTACACTTGTATGTACATTTCAGAACGAGTATGTAGGTAAAAAGGAGTTCATAAAATAAGCGAAAATTATAGAGTCCAGTCCACCATATTATATATATAACACTACAACCACTACTACTCATACATTCTTCCTTCCTTATATAAAAACCTGTTATGCATGCACATTTGTATACATATTTTTGTGCAATACTTGAAAATATTTTAACATGAACGCTCATTTTATACCCTACTCACCTTTTATATTATTCTTACGGCAAATGTAGCAAAAATATGCCTGGCCGACTACCAACCAGCACTTATTTGAATAAGCGAAGCGCTATGGCGCTGTGTTCCTATGTACATAGTTGCTTAAGTGTAATAAATGTGTGGGGTATGTTTTGAGTTGTTTTGGTTGGCTAGTTCCATGTAATATGGCGATAACAGGTATAACATGAAAAAACTGGGAATGTGTCCCCTTTTGTCAACTTTGTTCGATAATGATGATGATTATATGACGGCGGTGGTGGTAGTGGTTGGTGGAGCTTGGACTCTTGTCATGAGGCAAACAATGTTTGAGTTTCTGTTGCACGTTATTCCTGTGTGGTTTTGTTTACTATGTGTTCAGCTTTATTTTATGTTATATGATGAATTTTTGTAAAAAAAAGTATGGATACTTGTACTATTCATGATGAGAATAATATATGTCATAGGAAATTCTGTTTGGAATAAAAATGGAGTCTTTGTTTGATTTGGCGAGCCCTCCAAGACCCCGTGAAATTCAGTTTGTGTATCATGGTCTTATCCGATTTTTGTTGCACCTACTAGAACAGTGCACAATACTTCTAGGCACATACTAGCACACAGTGAAGGAGAAAGAGAGATACGAATTTGGTATGTCAGAAATAGAAGCCTAGTAGCCTAGACTAGTTTCACTCATGATGGATTACTCGCATTTACAAACATTAATTTCACTGACTGAATAGCTCCACAACGTTTCCTTATCAAACACTCTATAAAATTGTTTGCGGTTAGTTTTCACCTTGAAACAAGTGATCTAGAAACACCAAAAATAATATGCATGCTTGTAAACGTAAAGTTTTGTTGACTGGGTCGTTCAGTTGAGTGGATATTATGGATATTATATGAATAATTGTTTATAATGCTACCCAAAATAAAAAAACAGTACTTGCTCAATTTAATATGTATATAGGAACATGTATAGCNAAAAAACAGTACTTGCTCAATTTAATATGTATATAGGAACATGTATAGCACATAGTTTTTCTATTCATTCAGTTAATACAGCATTCAATCTTTTCTTTCCGAAACCTGTGAAAATCCAATATAATGCAGTTCCTGTTTGTTTACTCGATTCCTGACTTAATTGTAACCTGTGGAGGTTCAAATTGTAAATGACTACGATTAAACCCATGAAATTGTCGTTTTTGTGACATCAATTTGGTTTATTCTCCTCAAAGCACTCCACTACATTACTCCGACAATTACTCACCGTGTTGGTGACATGCAACTACAATGCACAATGAATGCAACAATGAAGGTTATACTAAACCATATAGGTTTACCCAGCTGCAAAATAATATCCTCTACTAACTACATAGAGTCAACGAAACCTCAACAAAATTAACTTTTTACTCATTGAATAAAAAGCGAAATTGATGGTAAGACGATGATAATGCAGGAAAAAGGTGCAATTACAAATTTGCTGAAAAATACATGCCCATACCCACATACATGACCATACCTACATGAAGGAAAGGAAGGTGGTAGTTTATGTGTTATAAAACCATATCATAATGGAACCCTTGCGGCGTTGGAAGTATTTAGCAGTGTAGCAATCGGTGTAGTAGTAGATTATTATTCCGTTGTCATTTTTCTGTGCGGGCTTATATGCCTTATGGGTTATAAGGAAAGGCTACATGAGTTACAACCATAAGTTAATGTAACACTATCAAAAAGGAAACTATACAGTGCATTTAAATTACTACTGCCAAGCACAAGCCCCAGGAGGTTCCACTCAACCAGCCCAGCCAGCAACAAGAAAATTCGAATGAGACGATGAGTCCACAACCACCTGACTCATTTCCATCTCAGCCTGGTGACCTCAGTCCTCCTCCTAATGCCAACAACCCGTCTCAGGTCAGTCAGTCAAAAAATAATATACTTGATATCATGAAAAAGAGAAAAGCATATCTACTAGGAAAAACATACATTCATACAAGTGACTAGCATAGATTCACTGTTTTCCTTCCTACTTTCATAGTTTCATATAAACGCTCCTCTTTCTGAGATAATGTGTATATGCAAACGAAAATATTATTTTGATGGGATGATGTTCCCAGGCTAGGATATTACTTGTCATCATCATATCACGTCTTGTCTAAACACGAGATATTATGAGGAGTCAGTCAGTCAGGTGCTCTGCCGAGATATGCATGCATGCAGCACACCACCACGTTCAATAATATATCATGCATAATCACACCATACACGGTTTTTATCATGCAACACAAGCCAAAAAATAAGAAAAAAATCTTCACGAGAATTAAATTCTGTGTCAGGCTTGTTCGTAGAAGTGCAATCGAAATGAGGAAAAAAATATATTTTTTTTTCATTTAAGAGCTACTTTTTTACTACGCACTTGTAACATTTATCTTTGATTTTTTATATATTTATTCTAATGTTTTGGATCACAACAACAAACGAATATCATACATTTTTTTGGTTTTGTCGTTTGATTCATCAGAAGCAGTAATGGTAAAAAAAGTAAGTTTAGTTAGTCATCCTCATCATCGTACTACTACAAAAGTCACGAGTACGTACGGTGATATGAGGATGTTGATAGTATATGGTCGTTTGGGGTTGTTGTCATATCATGAATGAGTCGTTGCATGCACACACACGCATATTATATGCATTGCATGCAAGTATGCATGTAAACTGGGAATATTTTACTTCAGTATTATAATCGCTTCAAGGGAAAAATCCTGTGTTGCAATTTAGTAGTAGTAAAGTAGCCATGTAGTGGTGTGTGGCTGTGTGGTGAGGTGGTGGCTGCATAAAAAACCTTGTCTTTTCGTGCCAAGTACTGCCATCAGTTCACCTCTCAGGCAAAAGTAACGAAACTCAACCAACACAACACATGAACTAACATTACCATTCAAAAATCAGTATAATATTTTTGATATATCTGGCTAAAACGTCGTATCAAACCTGAGTCCAGTCAACAAAGCGACCATTTCATTTATACAAAAAATAATCCAAAGCTCTATGATGGTCAGTTAGCTGACATTCACACTTGGAGCATTCTTCTCAAAAATGTACGACTGGCAAATTATTTCAATAATATGCTATTTACTTATGTGCTTAATATTATTTCACTGAAATGCTAAATAAAAATATTTCTCACTGAGATGCCAATCTATTGTTTAACTCGATGCTATCGTCTAGCTAGACTTTCTTTAGAAGAATATCAAACACAAGTATCGCATGCTTAGATCTGTATAGCTATACATTTTCTGTTCACCGGCTGGCTGTCGACATGTTTCCGGGATTCTCAGAAAAACATGAAAGTCACACTCACGTTTTTGCGTCTTTCAACCCGTTCTGAACTCTGGACTGTATTTTTGCAATGAAAGTACAATCACAATAGGACGCTAGTCAGTTTTACTAAAACAATTTATAAAGTCAAAGATGTGAGCGATAGACGACGCCAACCGACCGAGTAACTAACGATATAATGAACTGGCTACCACAAAAAATAGTACAGTGCAGTGACAGGTCAAGTAAGATGTGTAGTATTTTTCATCATCATGATGGTCGAAAATGAAAAAAAACATTGGGAAACAAGTCTTCTGATGGCTTTGTGAAAATGATGCGATGTACACAGCTACTGAAATTTTGTTTTCGCAATAATTTTGTTGGTAGACTTCATTAGTCGAGACGAGTAAAAAATGCACATTCTTATTGTTGTCGCCATTGCCAAAGTATCAAAGGTTTGAAGAAAACATCCTCGTGGCCAGTTACTTTCATAATCATATCAACCATTCTGCTACCTCACGGAAGGTTTTCTCTTATTGGTAAACCACCACCACCAGTCAGTCGTCTGCCTGTCCGTCGTCATCATACAAATACTCTGTAGCAAAATGAACTTGCTAAACTTGATTATTATAGCAAGACGTGTTGATTAGTTTTTATAGAGAATTTATATGACTTGGCTTACCACGACACATACTTTTCCAGCTAATTTCTCTTTTTTCTTGTTGCTTTCCCAAAAATGACTAAATTCATTTTCTGAGACCGCCATTTACCTAATCAAGCTGACCATATAGCCAGAATATAAAAACTAAAATAGAAAGCACATGGTTTTTGATATTGTTTGTACTTTGCCTACCATTGACATTATTGCTGTTTTTGGCTGCAGGCACTTACGGCTCCTGCTTTACATGTAAATCCCATAAATTCACTTGTCTTTTTTTGTTTTAGTAAGTGTTATTGTGAAATGGTGGGAATAAAAGATTGTTCCTCCAAATGGTGGTGACGGTGGTCCAAAGTTCGTGCAATCTACATTTTATAAACTATACATGCATACATATATGTCTTGTATATATCGATCTGATTTTCGAAAATGCTAAATACTCTGTTGAATAGATATTCTCAGAGGGAAAAGGAAAAGCAAGTTAACTTAACCGCAAGGAGGCTAATTCGCCAAAAAGTGGGAGTTCTTAAAATAAGCATGTATCAAATGTAGTCATGCATTTATTATGAATATAACATGTCTGGAAAATATTTTATAGGAAACCGACACTAATCGTCATCGTCAATAGCAAACAGTAGCAAGAATTTCACATTAATACATGTGCATTGTAATGGCTTCTGTTCGTTTACTCCCGCATACCGCCTTGTATTTTATTCATTTTTCTCTCTGCTCTGCTTTTTCTTCCTCCTCAGCAGCAGCAGAGCATTTTCATGGGAGTTTCATATTAGCTTCCTCCTTTATTCGGTCTGTTTTTGAATATACGAACAACAGCTGCAAAACTCAGGTGTTCTTGTCGTGTTGCATGGTTTGGAGGTTTTTCTTCTCTCGATGCACGGCTGTGGTAACTGGTTTATCGCGATTGTACCAAAAAACGTACGTACGTGTGGTTGCAGGCTTTTTCTCTCGTAGATTCGGAGAAATCGTACTGATACTGGTGGAGGTAAAGGTGGCGTGAGTTTGAGACACGAACGAAACGGACGGCGGACGGAAGAAAATATACCGAGATAACAACAAAAACCTTGTGGAAATACTAAAGCGTGTTGTGTGCATTCCATATAACATGTACAATGCACAATATTAATTTACATGCAATGCAATACATTGAACTACAATTTCAAAAATATTTTTATAAACTTTCGTCTCTTCAGTAATAATGTAATATAGAAAAGACGTTTGCAGACAATTGCAAGAAAAATAAAACAAGGTTAAATGTTCTAATCCATTACTTTCAACCATGGCCAAGGTGGTGTCGGTGATGTTTGTCGTTATTTGCTGGTCTTGTGCTTTGATTATTGTTGTATAATTATTTTGGTACATTAGGGAATCTTCCTTTCAATGCCCTTGTTTATTTTAGCGTTATGCAGATGCATAGCCTCCAGTCAAGACAGCGCTAAAAAGTAAAGAAAGAAAACCACCCGACATGATTTCTATTCTCCTCACAATCAGCCTGCCACACATTTAAAAAATTCGGTAAATACATGACATGATAATATTATTGCATGGTTAGTGCGGAATATTAGCACGGTGCAATGAGAACAAGATTTTGCCTCTGGTTAAAAATAGTGAAATAGCTGGAAGGTAATAAAGCTGAAAAAAGAAGAATGAACGGTATGGGTAGAGGGAATTGGATAGATTGTTGATGGACGGAACTGGATTTTATTCATGATACGAAGATATCCATGTTCATACATACATATAAAATTTAACAATATTATGATGTCATGTTCGTGTAATACATATACACATGTACTACATACTTGTATCTTGTTGCTGTTGTTGGTGGCTGACTGAGCAAAAATTCATTTTTGCTTCCAAGTTTTTTCCCCGGAGGCAACAAAGAATATGCAACAATGATGTTGCAACAGTATATATCTTTTTTATGGGGATAAAAGCATAAGGTAAATAGAGAGAATGGTGCAGTAGTGGTAATAACGCTGATGATGATGAAGGCGAGAGAAGAGAATAAAAATTTAGAAAAGAGGAGTTACCGGGAGACTGGTTTCTTGGCTCCGTTTTCTTTCTTTCGTCTGTCTCTCTGGTCGAATCGTATCGCAGCACAGCGGCTTTCTAGTATGCGGTACCCACGTACAATTTACCTACCTACATAATATATTTGCTATGTGTGCTGTGTACATTCCATGCTAGAGATTGATTTTTTAGTTTTGTTCTGGTTGAGGGCATTGAGAGAAGCGAGGTATGAAAACTCGTGGAAGGGAGGAAAGTCATAAGAAAATTCTAAAACTTGTAAATATTATTTATTTCTCACACGATGACGACGGAAAGAGGTGGTTGTGTATTATTTTGTAGTATTCTTATGTATTTTTGATGGATGTAAAAAAGCATGTGTACTTAGCAAAAATACTAGAGAACAAGCAAAATATAAAAATATTGCCACAAGGTATGCAGATGTATGGGTGCGTAAAATATATTTGCACAGTGCATTTTTCCCTTAGAGAATCTTCTTAATCTGGCTAGTTGAATCAATTATTTGATTACAAATATTATGTAGACATTAGGCAGCTGTTGCTTATGATTATGATTGCGAATGGCTGGGAGTAGCTAAACGATCCAGTTTAAGGAGAAAAAAGTTTAGTTAAACGTGTCCAGAATAACACTCTGGTCG
>JAHZMV010000676.1:0-39176 GCA_027743765.1 Coecobrya sp. COE2
ACCCATCATGACCTCAAGGTCAAATAGAGGTCAAATCCAGTAAACGTGCTAGTTTTGTCCCCAAACCTCCGGCTACCTATTTGAACCGTTTACAATGGCTCGTTTCTCCTATAATGACGTCCGTTGTTCCAAAAATGTGCATACAAAAAAATTGTAGTGCAAACCATGTATGGAAAAATCATTCACTTTTTTCGTGCTCCCAGTGTTTTACACTCTAAACGCTGTACATGTATACCATCCCGTATGGTCCCGCTTATAATCCATTTTGTTGAAAGATAACTGATGGATTTACGGGGAAAATATTGGCGAAAGAAGACTGTAATCCGATAAACGTGATTTGACTTTGATCATTATTTGTAAGTAAGCCATTATCTGAATAGTATATACATATAATATATGAATGTTTAACATAATAAAAGTACCTACGCGCAATGTTAATATTTTTTAAATATAAATATATACTTAGGCGATCGACACGTTTGTATGTAGGTATGTATATCGCTGAAAGAAATTGGGATTCAATAGAACCATTCTATTCTAACCTCGCCAATGCAGAAGCTAGTCACAAGATGAGACCTGAATCGAAAGTGAAAACCATTTCATTGTTGGCATATCCAGGATGGCACTTATTCTATAGTTTCAAAAGGAGTAAAATTACAACTAACCTACATACAATTTTTTTCACACAAAGGAAACCGTATTACATAACATCAAATTGACATTTTTGCCAAACATTTCCGTGCAGCTTCATACTCGACCTAAGGTATCGATTGGTATTCCGTAGCTTTAGTTGTACCAGAGTATTTAGTGAGAATCGTGCCCCAAAGAGGTCCAATAAACGCTATAGTATAGTTGTTCTTTGGACAAAGATGATGAGAGAACTTAAAACACGTTCCGCAATGACGCTACTGCAAGTCCATGCTGCGGTAGAATACTGTGGGCTGTGAAATTAGAAGTGAAAGTAACACTATATATCACTCACTTTTCACTATGAGACATTTATGTTCTTCCCGGCAAAGAGACTATTTTTATACTAGATGCATTGGTCACACTTCTCCGTTTCATTTTTAAATTCTGCTCATGCTATTGAACCCAACATACTTATTATTCTGCTCTTTTACCTTCATACTGAAATACAGTATAGTATAGTTTTTTGGGTAAAAGTATATAAAAATTGCAAAGTTTAGAATCACGCGGAAGTGCTGCTGGAGAAATGAAACAGGTTTACTTATTTTGGAACGGTGTTGTGAGGGTGACTCATGTTACCTTGTCACCAGAATACAGAAACGCTGTTGTGCAAACTTTATCGTTTGTTGACCAGACAACAGTGGTTCATCGAGACCACATACACAATTCATCTCCGAATCCACTTCCACGACCATAATTTCATGATACTGGCATGACCATATTCTTTTTATTTTATTTTATGAAATCAGAAGCCATACCTAAAAAACAGCTACACAGGAAGCCATTACGGAAAGGACAAAAACAGAAGTGGAACGATGTCTAGATATCAGCATAGTACCAGACCAAGGCGTTACTGTATTCCTATCCTAACATTAACTATTCATGAAGGCGTGGGTTCTTGCAAAAGAATCAGGATGGGTTTGAATTTACTTCCCATTTGCAGAATGAAAGTCAAAGGAAAGGAAGCAATATCATGTTTTTACTCTAGTTGACATTCAATCTCCGATTTTGAAGTTGGTACGTAAGTAGTTGAAAGTCAAAGAGATAACATTTCAAAATGAACATTTTTGCAACATAAGTGTCACCAAAAGACTGCTATTCAAATAAATCAATACTTAAAAATCAAGGTCTACAAAAACATAATGAAAGCGATTTTTTTTCGATTTTGGATGTTGTAAAAACTGAATTCTTTTCATCATTTCACGTAAATGTTATTGACAGATTGTGAGTAGCGTAACATTCTATTTCAATTATGTCAAATGTACGCATGCTTAGCATGTACTTATGTGTGTACCTGTTTCTCTTTCTGTTTGCGTTTGTGTCTCTATATTGTGATTCTTCAATGACATCATGACAGATAATTTGTTCTGTTACACAGTTTATTGCTTAAAATAGAAATTAGAAACATGGTAAGTTTGCAATAAATATTGTACAATCGTTCAAATATTTGTCATATTTTCCTTTTGTATTTTTCTTAAATCTCTCTAAGGATGTAACTGGGTGGAAACCTCTAATGTAGATCATATTTCAGGTATTTGAGATGGATATCATTTTTAATATATAGCTTCATTGCCATATTTACAGGCTTCTGTATTTGAAAATAATATCGGTTTCAATGAATAGATATATTATATTTTCATTGTTGTAAACCAGACAGAAGCGAAACTGAGAAATATGATGGATGGTCTTTTGAAAGACATCATTACTTGAAATTGAGCTCTTGTTTACTTTACCTTTACATTGTTCGATCTTTCTTTCAAACCTTGTATGATGAAAGAATCAAGTGTCATATTTTATTTTTAGAAATTAATATTATGAAAATTCGCTCTGTCTGCGTAAATAAAATTTTGGCATATGTAAATGATGGATGATTACACATTATACAAAACAAACATAGGTAGACAGGATAAACATAATGAGAAAATCAATCACAGGGATTTAACTCCTTCCGCCTTCCTCTTGCCGAACAGAAAGGAGTAAAGATTTGATACATGTATACCTACATACACAATGCAAATGTACGACTAAATAGGCTTTAAGTATAACCTCAAACAAAAGATGTATATTTATGTAATAGGCCATTAAAGTTTCCGCTAAGAAAAAGAAAGTTGAAAAGATAGTAAAATTACTTCCATACGAAGAAGAATTTTCAATTTATACGTTTTCCGGATGTGACGAAAAAGGAATAAGCTGCTGGATAGAAAGTAAACTGTATTTGGATGCCCTTTCATGCGCTAATTTGAAAATGGATTCCTTTCAGTCAAAACAGACAGTGTTAATAGAAGTATATCATGAATCATGGGTAAGATAGACAGTAAATAAATAGTACTGAATATATAGGATATTTCATTGGGCTTTCATGTAATTACAAGCGGCCTTGTATGGAATTATGACGTATGATCGAACACATCATAAACATATTTATACATTGTAAAGTAGGTGTGCATATAAGTGTAAGCTTCTAATTATTTTAATGACAATGACAAGCAACTCATCCAGTTCA
Organism: Coecobrya sp. COE2; assembly: GCA_027743765.1. Lineage (NCBI taxonomy): Eukaryota > Metazoa > Arthropoda > Collembola > Entomobryomorpha > Entomobryidae > Coecobrya > Coecobrya sp. COE2. Next base: position 3,191 of record JAHZMV010000676.1, read on the forward strand.
ATGTCTAGTTGGATCGTGTGGCGTGAACAAAATAGAATCTAACTAGCATTTTATTTTCAAAAACAAACTACCCACAACTTCTGGTGGGACTTTACATAGGTAGTCATAAACAAAACAAATGTTGATTTAGATCACCAGTATCATCATTCGTTTTTGCAATGAAACGAGTTTGCATTGTTTTGTCATTTAATTTTATATATTAACGATAAAATCCCAATTTCCAAGTAAACGGAAATGGTACAATGGAACATATTGAAGATATGGAAATGATATGGGCTGATTGTAACAATTCACGTGAAACTGATGTAGTCATGCAAATATGATCTCTCATCTTGACATTGAAAATGAAATAGCGAACCTTCCTTTTTGCTTGATCAACCTGAGAGGATAGATGTGCATTTGTTTCAGAGGTGTATGCGTATGTAATAATGTTTCGCAACCCATTCTAGTTTTGAAATCTTTTGCTGCGCAGTTTATTTCTGATCTATCACTATTGAACAGTGTGCCATGCAAACATAAATATATTGTATTTATATTTCTGTAGTTTATATGAAAGTTGTATAAGAACAGAAGTAATTTCCGGATTGTTGCAACGATACTTGGAAGGAAAGCGATCCATTTCTTTTTGGTTTTGTTCTTTGATCATTCAATTGGAGCCGGATGCATTCAAGCCACTCTTCTTCATTTACTTTCACTTGACTAGCTAAAAACCATATAAAGTGTGAACATGGCAGGAGGATAACAAGATTTTATCAATTCTGTTTCTTGACTCGAATAGTAGTCCAACTATCGCGAACATTCTCCTCCTTTCTCTTTCTATACTTTCTCCACATCGCACTACTCACTCTTTACTGTCCGCTCTCAGTTCAGACTTGTGCGCAGTGCGCACACAGTTAAACAAGACTTAATCATCAGCTCACGCAGTTATTATAATAAAGTTGATAATTCATAAGTGTTGTTTTAAGTGCTCAATTAAATAATAGAGCTCTTTAGCTGTAATTATCTTACAACCGACGGTTGCTCAAATTCATGGTCGCCATACTATTCATGAAACCTTAAGAAGTTATTACATGAATGAATGACACGTTTAATCCATCTATGTAGTAGTCAATAATTTTTACGATTCTTTCTGAGTAATAATACTAAAAATGTTTTCCAAATGTAAAGTCACTTTCTTTCACTTTCTTGGAAAATATGATTTACCAACGTGTAAGCCGCTTTCCATTTAAATGCGGCCTGAGCTCTCTATAGTAAAGAGTATTCACAAACCACCACAAAGCTTAAATGGTAAAAGCTTGAGCTCATACTACTGCAAAGTATTTTCCAAGGAAAAGCTAACTTATATACCTTTTTGAATGAATACTCTAATACGAGGGAAGTAGAAAAGTAGTTTACTTGTCACCGTTGTGAATATTGTTTAAGTCATGTTTTACTGAAAGAAACTAAGCGGGAAAATAATGGCAGGGTTTTACCGAATAGTAATTATTCTGAAAGCACAATTTTAGCTATTTATTGTAAGGATACACATTTAAGCTTTTGGCTATATAGAGAAAGCGACAAGGAGATCCTAAGTAAAGTTTGTACTTGTTGTAAATGCATTTAACATTCGTGCATTGCAGAGTATGTCGAGCATGGTACAGGAATACTTTTTATAGCTTGCTGGGTAAATTAAAAATCGTTGCATATGTACATATATGCATGGAATAGAGATAATGAAAACACCCACAAGCTACGTTCATTGAGTCCTCAAACCATAGACAAACTACGGAGAAAAGAGTTGAATGAAAAGAAAGTCCTAGCTGGGTTTAAAATGAACGCAAATCGGTCTCTTGTATTGAAGAGACTTTTTTGATAAACAAATTCTTTTCATTAGAAATAAAAACACATTCTAAAAATGTTGATGATGTTGGATTCGCTGGTTGCCAGTTGGTATCCGAATTATGGCTATTTTTAACATGAGTAAAGTTACGTAAAACTTAGTTGATAAAAATGAAAGTATCCAATAGTCTGGGCGCTTTATGTAGTCTATATAAAGTATAACGACATATATACCATGCCCCATTATTGCTATTTCTGCGGATGGTTTAACATTAAACTAATAGCAGGTAATATGATTTTAATGAATGCAGACTTAGTTAAGATCAAAATCACTTTCGAATTCTACAAACGTAAAGTTGCCTACATATTTCATAAGGAGCTAAGTCGTGGTTCATGCATCATTGAATCAGCATTAGAAAATCAAATTACCACCTACACTCATGTCGTGTATTTTTATTTGACCTTTTCAGTATCGTAACGAAAGTCAACTTAGGGATAAGGTAAATGATTAAATTACATTGGAGGCAACACACGTTTTTCCTTTATGGGTTGTGTTAGGAATTTTATAGTCCATTGTGGTGTTTTTGCATGCTTTTGTAACGTACTGCATATTATAATACCAGCAGTGGTAATTGATTTCACATATATGGTTGATGTGTAAGTGTGAGAAGCAATGTGCACTATAAAATTATGCTTTCAGAATGACTAACCACTCGAAATGCTCACATAAATAAATGTCACAGGACATGGCATGAAATCCAATGAATGTCATTGCATTCGTCTCCGGAAGGAAAGGTATCCTTTGGGAGCGAAAGCGTTTTGAAATACAAGCGAAATTGAGTACGTCACAGGTTACACATTAAAACTAAAATATTCAATTACATGTGCATCATGTAATGTATTAAAGCAAAATGTTTTGCTTTTCAATAACTATTATCCCTAAAAGTCATATGGGGTGGGATGAGATTTCCTATGTATGTATGACCAGAGAGATGTAAGACATGACACTGACATTACATTTCCATTATAATGCAGTATTTCTTTCAAAGGTTCTACAAAAGTATTGGTTGCTTTATTGCTTTATTTATCGTAACTACTATTTACTTATTATGTATGAATGCGGACATCTTACCTTCGCAAGCATCGATACCGACTCACAACGATGATGACAAGGATGTTGCTGAATAGGGCGGCGAGGAAAAGTGGAACATAGATGCTTATAAGCACAATGTTCTGAAGCTTGTCGTACACGTACAAGTCATCTCCGACGAATTCGGAAATGTTTGGACAGTATGGGGGTGTGTTTGTCGAGCAGTTAAGCTGGATGGTTACGACTTCTTTCATTTTCGCTTTCTATTATTGTTTATATACTGGTGTCCGGATTTTTATTTGCGCCTCTTCAAATTTGATGTATACAAGACCATATAATGTGGACAGTCTTATTGCGACAATGCATCAATGTATGTACATAAGGTTTCTGTTTCAGTTTTCGAGGAAGTAGTATGTGGCATAAAGTTAAACAAAGTCAAACATATCACTTCACTTGCTATTCAAAAGTTTTGTAGAGTAGCAAACAGGAAATGTAATAAAGCTACTGTATAAAATTCTCACATCAATTCCCAACTACAACCTCTATTATTTCTTGGTACAAGAGAGAGAAAAGCAAACAAACAGTTTTTGAGTATCTTTTTACAATGTCATGCAGTAAACACAAAACAAGATGCTGTATTGATACTTGAGAATAATAAAAGTACCTCTTCCAATACGATAGTTAAGAGAGTATTACAAGGTTACAGATTATACTGTTTCTGTACTCTGCAGTACATCAGCGTAGTTTCATTTCTATGCAGTTGTTATATTTTGGTCGTTAGAGTGAAGATCACACGGAGATGAAGTGAAAATTCACCCAGAGTGGTAGTTTGTTGCGATAAGCACAATTTTATTATGCAGATTCGAAACCATCCTGTTGTTATGTGGTTGCATAAAAGTACAAAAATATCTTTAGTCACGAGCGCTATGATTTGTGAACATTGAGTTATTGTAAGATGAGACGGTGGAATAGTATATTTTTCTCAAGAAAATTGTTATCAAACTTGTGGGAGCTTGAGCAATAAAAATAACAAACTGTCATAAAACTACTCTGGTGGCTTTCACGAATAACGGAGATAAAACTCGTTAAAGCTGCTTGCTGATCCGTTATATTGAAATGTTAAATAGACATAAATACATACCTACATATACATTGAGATGAAGGTTATTTCAAAATAAATGGAGTTTGTTGAAAACAGTATCTTTATAATTGACGATTTGTATTCTGTGGCCCAACTTGAAATTTCCAATTTAGATAATATACGACAAGAACAGACACAATACACACACCAGTTCTGCAGATTTACATCAAATTGGGGCGCATTGAGACAATACTTTGGAAAGGTTCTCGTCACAGCACAGCTTTCACTCTAGCTTATACCTTGCTTTCTCTCAGACAAAAGTTTTACTCAGTAACTCAACGGTCAAGGTGAAAGTTTACATCATTCTGTCAGTCACAAGAATAACTATATAATTAACCTAAATTTGTTACATGAACAATTTTTATATTGAAATTGCTTTTTCATGAGAATAATTATCTAAATTGTGCTGTTGAAACTCTCACGGTTTTTATAAACCATGACCCTTTCCAATGAGTCTATGGTGTTCGAAGTACAAACACAGAAAAAAGTTAGTGATAGTAATATTACTACTACAACAGATAGTTTTTACTGATTAATTCACCACACAAAACAGATTTATAATTACTTTGACTCATGAGTATATTTCATGAGTTTAATTACACTGAATAGACAAACATATACAAATAACAATTAATACAGGGTCAACCAAAACTTTTGTACGATTGAACAATTACTACTAAAAACACTGGCGTGACTTATAATAGTACCTTAAGATAAATGCCTAAGTACACAACAGAAGACCATACTACATTTTCGTATAAACGTGAATCACTTAAATATTTAATGATGCGAGTAAAAGTTCCTTAGAAAAGCGTTCGCTTTAATGATTTATTTTCTATAGTTTTATCTGCGCTAGTCTCGACAATTACCGGTGAATCGAATTAGCACCAGCTTAGCTTGCCGTTTGTTGAAAAAGTAATGACATGCAGCACGCATAGAAGAAAACAGTCGTCCATCGACGTGTTCCCAGGACTGAGGCTTGAGACGGAATGAGCGTCATGAAAGTTGCTGTTAACGGCTTACAGTTGCTTTCTCCTTTCCCTACCTACTTGTTGGAGTTGCCGTACACTTTTATGCTGGTTATGGAGAAAGTTAAGGACAGGAGAAAGCGTAGCTATTCTATATAGCATTCCGCTGATGCCTGAGTTTTTAGATAGTGACTAAAGTTGTGAATTCCCTTTCACTGTTCGATTACTGCGTGGAGTATATTACACGCATGCATGTCATGGATATATGCCGAAACCAGTTCGAAGGAGGAAAGATAACCTACAAGCGCTAGGTTGTGTGCGTTTTGAAATGAGCACAAAGGTATATAAGGACAGTTGTAGACGTTTTTGTATAGTGTAATATTATGCCTTCCTTTCGGCTAGGTCTAGGTGTACCTGATTGATATTTCTTCGGCGTAAACATGAAAATTGTTCAAATTCTCTTTCCTTCCGTGATATATACTTTCTGACAATAAATGGCCTAGTGGTTGTTAAGTTGTAAGTAGGGAGAAAAGAAAGTGCTTATCAGCAGGGTAAATAAATAATAATATGCAAGATGGATATGTTCCTTACAACTACAATAATATATAATATGTATTCTATGTATATTATGAATAATTAAAGAGCAGAACAAGGGATCGTGATCTTCCTTTTTCTTGTACTCATAATTTTCAATTTTAGTTCTAGCATTGACGCTTGTTTTTTAAAAAGGAGACTTTCAACGATAAGCGGAAACAGAAATTTTAATGGTTGCTTGTTAAAATAACTTAGGTATTAGCTAACGAAGTAATCTTAATACCTATATGCATATTATGCATGCTGGCTAAGTTTAAGGGTCCTGTTTATGTACAAAAAATTACTAAGGTTTTTTCTAAACTAGAAATATAGGATTTTTAAGCCAGGCCAGTTGCTCGTCTGGTGTTGATTGGACGCAAGATTAAAGTGAAAGGGGGTAAAATTACTGTATTTTGGAGTAAACGAATAACGAATCTTGTCCTTTCACCAGGAGGTCTCATTTCCTCGTTGCGTAATACATAAAATGTGTAAAGTTAGTAGACTAGAAGGGAAAAAATCTTAATAAATGTTTTTGCATAATAAATGGAAGCAAAGGGTGAATATTATAGAGATTATTAAGCAATATGTTGATGGCGTAATCCTCTAAGAATTTTAATATGCGACGAATGACTGTTTTTTAAACGGATATTTGCTTAACATATTGTCGGCACTTAATTATCATTACCTATTAGGTATATAAATTCATTACACAACGCGATACTCGTGATATCACAACCAGCGTCCAAGAAATAGTTCATTGTCCTATAATTTTTTCACGGTGTAAGTACGTATGGTGAAATCGAGTCTCCTACCTGCGTCAACGAGAAGCCAAACTTTCACTATAACTGTTATTGACAAGACAAGGATATCATAGATACTCAGAAATACAAAAACAAGGCATATGTTTTTACAATAATGATTTCCAACAAGACACACAGTTCTGGGATAATTTGTAAGCAAATTATTCCACTTTTATGCACTTTGGAGTTTTCATAATGTAATTTTGAATATTACTCAACGAATTTTACAACTGATATTACATCGATGATGTTATGACGTATGAAATTGTAGGCGAAACTAACAAAGTTTGAAATTACAGACAAGGTTTCTCCCTGAACAGTTTCTCATAAAATTTGTATGTTTTTTGAACATCAATGAATATTTTACAATTGCTGATTCTTACTCTCAACCCGAATTGATTTTCATGACTATTTTAACTATTTTGTTTTTTTAGTTTCACCAATCTGACACCTTGAAACTGTCATAGCTCATATTATGTATTACCTATGTAATATTGAGTCAGAAATTTCTCAATATAAATGAGATGCAGACATAATGTTTATATTGAAGCGAAGAACCAGTAAGGCACATTATAAAATACATACCTTACTTCCAAAGTTAGGATAAAGTTTGAAGCTTATTCCTAGCGTTCAGAGATTTAATATTAGATAATAAAACCCAATCAGAAGCAGCTTAACAATGAATAGACCCATCATAATATATTAAGTGAACAATAACATGGTCTAGCTTTCTTTTCTTATCATTGAATTTCTTTTCCTTTATACATCTGTCCTTCCTTTCCTGTTTTCGTCAAAAGTTTAGCAACGCAAGGGATTTATTTTCCAGAAAAACAGATTTGCGGCTCCTCCACCTTAGAAAATTAAATTGAATTTCTCAACATAACTTACTAGACTAACTTTCCACAAACAGACCACCAACAACTCAATGCATCGCTTTATGGCATATATCTACAACAAACCGAAATAGTAACATTTATAGTGTTTCTGAAGCGAGTTTTTTGCGAAAATGGTATACATAACTACCTACATATTATGACAACACAGCGTCGCTGTACGTTGTTGTAAGGCTTAGACTCAAATGGCACTTTCAGTAACACAAACAAACAAAAGCTTACTTGAAAAGGTTTCATTGAAACTGCTGTGTAAATAAGGATTATGTTTTAGCTCTCAAATGACACAACCCAAATATGTCCCTCAATAAGCGTCTTTGATCTCTCATGGCTGGAGTGGCAAGATTTAATTGTTTTAGTGTGCAATAACCCCCTTTTCCCATTTAATTTGCTGCAGTTATGTCTGGCGTTGTAGTAAGATATGTTCATTTATGATTGTCGGTCATTCAGTGTATTTACTATATTAAAATCCTTTTAGCTGTTGGTCAGTTATAAAATATAATTTATGGATTTTTAAAGATCCAATCGCTTCCTGTCTGCTGTCAAAAATATTTCGGCAAACAATATCAATCTATCCATGCATGGCCATGATTGAACTTCAATCAGTAACACGGAGAGTGATCCGAACTCCCTTCGTCTATCGCTTTTCTATATGCAACCTTGGTTGTCCCAAACGCCAAACATAATATGCCAATGCTATGCTATTATGATAATAGTAATTCAACTCCGCAGTGGCGAATTGGGTAATAATACCTAAATAGATAAAGGCGTTGTAAGAAGATCAGTCATTGGTGGTCATATAATCATAGCATAAGAACATAAGATTACAATAATCAAAGCTAACATACATGGATTCACACTTCAGATGTATATACTGCAAGTCAGTGCAAGTGAATTATGCAGGCATGACCCGGCATGAATAGAACTTTTTGTTATGGAAGTATAGATAGGTAGTTGGAATTGAAAAATTGGAAAAATATAACTACATGGATAAAAACTGGCATTTCTAGATGACACAAATTTAAATTGTTGTTTCAAATTTGCAAATGTATGTATTGTGGAGAGAACCATATTATACAGAGTGATTAAGTACCTATGTATGTATGGAATTCGTAATGTTTGATGTTAAATTATAAGTCTTGAACAAGCGTAAAATTAGTTACTCTAAAGCAAAGCGATTGAATATCCTTCCTAATGTCGATTCTGTTTTGACGTAAAATTACACAAGGCGTTTTGCCATTTTTGACCTTGACTTTGACCAACCAACATAGAGCCAATAACCTCATATATTACTGGTGCGTGTTTCAACGGAGGGTGTCGAACAGAATGTGATATAGGTATAAAGATAAAAGCATACAAATAAAATCGTTGGATGTGGTTTTATTTATTTTATGTGGAGTGGACACAATAAGTTGACAAAATTACGGTTGTCCATTCATGCATACCAAATTCATTAAAATAAAATGCATTATTCATTTTTTTCAGAAAACCAATTAAAAGATTTTAATGAGAGCAATGAACATTTTAGAGTACAGCATGAAATTATTTATAAACCACATCGTGTGAAACCTAGTCATAAAAATAAGTTTATTATTAATCAATCTACTATAATAGACTAACCAAACAACAATCTCTCTGTGCATGTAGTCCGTACTATTAGTATTAAATATGGAATTCCTTGCATCAACGGACCCATCAGGGGTTATACCATGAAATCAACAGAAAAACGCTTAGTCAAACAGTTGATTAACCCTTTCCCAAGGTTGTAAATATGTACAGATATATTATAATTTGATTTTACGTAACGTAAGGATAATGTCTTATTAAGGATATGTACACGTGGAAAATAGGTGTTTGAAGCGTGTAAACTGTCTTACATTTTGTCCTGCTGATTAATCTTCCTTAATTAAAAATATCCATAAGAGGGCATTACTGCCCTTGCTTTCATCAATAAATTATCACGAATAAATATTATTGTCTTGAATTGGCTTAAGAAATGAAATTGACAATTGACCGGTGCCACTCATATGTACTAACTGACTCAATCTCAATCTAGTCATTTACACACATATTTCTTAGAATGAAACAATATCAAGCGGAAGAAAGTTTCTTGTAATTTCAATTCCGAAGGACAGGAGACACAAAATTAAAAGAAATACATACATACTTAGATACCTACTTTGAAACTTTTCTGTCTTGTACAGAAGGACAAGGTACAATCGGGTTAACACGAGGACAATGGTGTTAAGCAGATAAATACGTTATACTATATTATTTGGACTTTTCTGAGATGTTTGACCGGAGGCAATTTGAAAGTAGAAAACCGTAACCGCTTTATTGTGAATTTCTAAATGAATTGCGAAATATACATGTTTATATACTTATAATTAAAGTAATGCGTATTGTGATTACTTACGTTGTAAGTCAAAAACTCTCGTTCACATATTAGTTCGACTTTGATATTAAATTACTTGCCGTTGGATTACGTACGTGAAAGATATTTGATTTGAGGGAAATACCTATAAACCTGAAAGAGGACTATGTAACAATATATCGTGATCGTTATGAAACGCATAATATACTGCGGTTAAAGGCTACTAAAGCTTTACCTATATTATACATAGACATTATAATGACATATAATAGTGTAAAACTACAATCATGAAATAAAATAAAGTTTTACTGTCAGAGACTGTCAAACGTACACTATACTCTGATAAGAATCCCTCCTGTAAACCTATGTGGGTTAAGGTTCTTTGCAAATCACACATCAAGCTTTCACCAGCAGTAAATAAAATGAAAAATGTGGTAGAAAGTTATATATTACTACTTTACACAACTGTTTATATATATGACATGACATCAGATAGAAGAGAACATTTTGCAAGAGGAACGTGGCGCAATTGTCTGGAGAATATAGGAATTGTAATAAAGAGAGGTTTTTCTAAAGCGGTTGGATTGGAGGATGATACCCATTCATTATGGAGAAAGCAATGACAATAATGAAAAACTCTATCCTGAAATTGGGGACGCTGGACTGGAACTGCATTTATAACTAGGCATACAACGCGGTTTCAGGAGGGTAGAAATGGAAAGTTTGAAAAAATATATGACCTTTACATAATAATTAATTTGTTTTGCACAGTGTGAAATTACAGTCCAGCTGCATTTTGTGACCTATTTATTACTTACACGAGCGGACCCAACCTAAAAAACGAACCAAAACGTGTATTTAGAATTGTATTCGTTTCACTGTTATTTAAACTAGTAGTCATTATTACATAATGAAAGTCACAGGGCAGAATCGTGATAACGATGGTTGATTGTATGCAATTATTAAAGTAGTAAAATGTCCTATGGAAAGAGAAATAATATTTGCAATGCATCCCACATGTTGGCAAAATGAAGCAAAGTGTAATGACTAATGACAGGATGTTGACTTTATTAATAATAAATGGTTTCCTCTACAGTGGTGGGAATTTCCGGTTGCAAATAAATTTCCCCTGTTGCATTTTACATGTATCTATGCATATTTGCTATTGCTTAGTTTAGCATTTGGGTGTGTGCATTACCCAAGTATGAAAATCAAAATGGAAGTCTGAAATATTCAGAAAGCTGTTTTAGCGGTTTTCAGTTAACAAAGTCCTATATACTAACTAAATTTTCTAATGTACTAATAGGTGTTTCTTTACCTGATGATGATGACGTATTTCATACTTTTACCAAAAACAAGGAAGCCACCAAACATTTGTACGAAAGTTATCGCCACCTAGTGACAATGAAAATCTGCTTTATGCACTATCAACTTTCTCTCCACTTTCACCACCGTCCCAAGTGAAGGTCTGAAGTCTTTAAAGATGGCGCAAAGCGAAAATATAACAAGGAATGTTGGAACAGGAACGCAATTGAAAACGAATATGAATTTGTTGGGCAATATTTTTATTTATTTGCAAAACATACCGACATGTATACGCTGTTCCATAGTGCAGTGGCCAAAAGGTATTTTCGTATTTACTATTTAAGCGTTATGCATTATATGACAATTGACGATGACAATAACACGGAATCCATATTATATGGACGGTGCCGTTAAAATTCGCTCTAAACATGATTACACAGATATTTTGTGTATCATAAGTAATGCAAGCATGCTATGAAAATCTGCTTTATGCACTATCAACTTTCTCTCCACTTTCACCACCGTCCCAAGTGAAGGTCTGAAGTTTTTAAAGATGGCGCAAAGCGAAAATAGAACAAGGAATGTTGGAACAGGAACGCAATTGAAAAAGAATATGAATTTGTTGGGCAATATTTTTATTTATTTGCAAAACATACCGACATGTATACGCTGTACCATAGTGCAGCGGCCAAAAGGTATTTTCGTATTTACTATTTAAACGTTATGCATTATATGACAATTGACGATGGCAATAACACGGAATCCATATTATATGGACGGTGCCGTTAAAATTCGCTCTAAACATGATTACACAGATATTTTGTGTATCATAAGTAATGCAAGCATGCTACATATATTATGTGAACTGGTAATCGTGTAACACTTGGGAAATAAGAGATAAATAGTTAACTGTTTTCTGGTGTTTTATTTTTCTCTATAAAGATCAAATACGATCGTTCTTTATTTTAAACTTTCCAACTGTGTTACATTTCCTACTAATCAAAAGAGACAATTTTGTTATAAATATTTCCAGGAATAAATACATAATCACTAATGATGCAATGGACTGTTAGTGTCAATGCAAGTTTTAAATGTACAACTTGTCCACGGTTTTTACACGGAAACAGCATTTTGAACAAGTCACTGTAATGGAGGAGATCAAACAAGGTTTCTACTTTTTAAATTGCAACCATAATTCTAGGGTATTACACAAACGCTGTAAATTGTAAAATCGAGAATTGTCCCAACTATTCTAACATCATAACGATATACTCTACATGATAAACAATCGGCTTATCGGCTATTGATTCTATAGCTATATTAGTTTCAAATGTCGCACATTATTACTTTTAAGTCTATAATTGCTCATAAAACAAGTACTAACATTTAGTTTAAATTATTGACAACAATCAACAAGTTTTTGTATAAGGAGATATTTAAACACAAGTAAATACATAACACGAATAATAATGAATAATGGCTTTCATTCGCCACTTACGAAGATTTGGTAGTTTGGTTTGGTTTCTTGACACCGCCGACAATAATTTGGTTTCGTTTAATACGACAGGTACAAATATACACACGTTTGAAATAATTTTACAATAAAAATGCACATACATATATACAAATATCTGGAATATTCAGACCAGAACTAATTATTGTAAGTTTACTTAATAATTATGTATCATTCATTTTCCCTTTCATTTACAAGACATCAATAATAGTAAAAGCGAAATTACGCAATTGAAACAAAACAAAAGTGTTCGATAACCAAAATAAATATTGCCATTTTCGATTACAATGAGAAAAGTATGAAGAAGTCTAAATTATCAGTTTTCTCCTTGTTGGTAAGCTCTTTAAAGTTTTCAAAGACTCTAAAATGGTAAAAATGAAGACCAATGGAGAATAAATACAAATTTTCATTTATGTAAATAACTGAATAAATACATAATAATATTAGAACAAGGTTAACCTGGGTTAAATGGACCTTTGGTTAAATACTCCATTAAATAAGCACCATCTGGCGATAAATTATTTGTGTAAGTTTAACAAAATGACTGATAATATCTTATGAAGCGTTCGTTAATATTACTTTATTTCCTTCGTTTTCAACTTTGCAGCAATGCATTATGCATATTGATGCACAAATTCAAGATGTCCATACAATGCGCATTTGCAAAGTATATACAACTAAACCATTAAATTTACAATACAACTCCAATTTCAAAAGCCTATATCTGAAGTTAGCACGATCATTTAAGCAATCAATTAGGGTACAACTTAATTACATTTGAGAGAGCCAAAAACATTACTACTACAAATTTGTCAACAATCAATAATTGTATTCGATTTTTATTTAAAATTCAATTACAATGGAATTGCCTTTCGAATAAACAAATATTCCGAAAACTGTTGACTATCCATTCCACCTCCATGACTGGCCGCAACCTGATATCCCATATTGAGAAGGCGGGTGATGGCTTGCACAGAGTTTAGTTTGCAGTATCCATTCAAGGGGAAGCGAATTACATGTCTGGCATCGTGGTGCCAAGCGACTGTGCTCCTTGCATCCATAACTGCATGTCCCGTTTCGGGAAAAGCTTCCTCAATCAAAGCCCTTTCTCCAGAGAGCATGATTCTTTCACCGAGATCCGGACTTATGTTAATTGCCAGTACTTCCCAGCAACAACTTGCTCCAGTGCCTCCTCCTGGACTTCTGCTTCCAGTGCTGAGGTCACGTTCTGCACTCGCTCTGGCAATTCGCGCAGATTCTGTCATCAATGGAGATACTGATGTTCGTCTGCGACTGTGATGATGGGGATGAGACATAGATTGTTCTTCCGGGTCATTCATGTCATCACCAGACGAAATCATATCCTCGACGAAATGATGATGATGATTAAGCCTCGCTATTCGTCCCACAGCCGCCGCAATTATGGAGGGGCTTCCCCGTGAGTTTGAATTGTTACAGTGATGGTGATGATTATTATTACTGCTAATTGTAATACTGTTCTTTGGATGATGATGAGGATGACTGGAAATGACAAGAGGACTTTTTCCTCGGCTCAGATTGTTTGGAGATGAGTTGGGACTCGTTTTTAAAGCTACTGTTACTGGTGATTGCGAGCTAGTTCGGGCATTTAGTTCCACTTCACCACCATTGTTACCACCGCCAGCAATTCCACCACCGCCACCATTGCTCCCACATGCGCTTATATTGCAGGGTGATGATCCAATAACCGCTGTTGTAACTCCACCTGCGACTGATTGCTCTTTCTTTAATTGCTCAAGTTGTTTGTACATTCCTGGAAATAAGAAAAAAGAGATAACCGAAACGTTAGATGAAAAACACAAAACACGGAAGTGGTTGAGTCAAATTAACTTCTTTACTTGTTCCTTTTCACCTTTTAACTTCCCCCACTTACTTTCTTCTTAAAAATCTTACTTTATATGAATCTTTTATACATACATATAACCATAGGTCATCATCAACGTAATAGCGTTTCATTATATTATCTAGTTCCTAGTGGTGGTAGGTATACAATTACCAGAGGGCAAGTAATAAGAAGTTAGAAAAGGGAAGAAAATATATAGCGATATGCAAAGTTTTTTACTTTTCTTTTTGTCAAAATCTTTTTTCTCATTTCGATTCAGAAGTAGCATATGAAAAGCACACAACTTGTTTCATCTTTTATTTCCTCAAACGTGCCTAATCGTAGGAATTAGTTTACCCCATTTTTATGTTGCTGCTGGATGAAACCGTCTAAAACTACGAGAATCCTTCTCTGACTAGAATTTGACGATATTGGGCCACATAATTCTTTTTTAATATTCAAAGGTAAGTTTTTGCTCCATATAACCTCAAAAGTTAATAGTTTCTCATGTTTAGCCATTTAGTACACCTCGAAACACACTTTTGTAAAAGTGGTAGTATGCATTTATCTGATACAGTTGATACCTATCAAAATCGCGTATAAAAAGAACGTAGCGGTAACCAGCAAGCATGACGAATTTTATTATAATGACAACGTTAATTAGAATAGGTAGGCAGCAAAAGTGTCGGTTCTGTTTTTGATGCCACTTTAAACAATTCTACGGAGCAACAGTTAAATTCTTGGCTTATATAACCTCTGTTTTTTACACAAGTTTAAAACGCATGCAAATTATAATATTGTCTTGAAGCAGAGATTCAAAGAAGAAAAAAAGTTTTCTTCTTTTCATCTTCCCGGTGCCCATCTCATCATATCAAGAAGCATGAAGATATTCCCACAGGCAAGCTTTCCCCATGGTACATTCCACGGTGTACAAACACACGTGTGGAAAGAAATAAGGAGGCTTTTACCATTTAATTTTTCTCTTCCTGGTTCTTAATATTAAATGTTCTCTTCTTTTATAGTAATTGGGACCTAAAGTCTTTCTGCCTTGTATTTATACATATAGGGGATTTTTATTAAAAATAGTTCTTTGCTCTCTTTTCTCATCTTTATTTTTTTCTTGTTAACTCTTATCCCTATCTTCCACCTTCTTTAATTACTCTTCTTCTTGATACTTCTTTTGCTAAGCTACTTCAACGTTGAGAAAAGAGCAAACAGCTTTTGGCTTCCGTTTTACTTGCTCATTTTAACAGAAAAATGTCAACCTAACAAGGTGGATTTTTACTAGAAGGAGAAAAAGCTGTCTTGCCTTGTTCCGTTGTCGGTAATTAAGACAAAGTAATCTTATTAAATTATTATGACGAATCTCGTCAAGAAATCAAGGGAATTATTCATTAAAAATTGAGATATGAATGTCAAGTAGTAGAAACGCTAACGTATAATTGGAAAAAATGCTGAGCGGTGAAATGGTTACTTTTCCTCACGTTCGCTAGCCTTAAAAATTAAGATTTCTGCCTGATGACGAGAATGAGAACTCTTTATTATATCAGTAAAAATTAAGAAGAAACTTGTAATTAAGATTACACTTTAATTAGGGAAAAAATTCGTGTATGATGATTCAAGTATGGTGGTTTTAGAATGGAAATGAGGAAAATTAGGTACAGTAGCGACGGTAAAACTTTAGAGAAAGACAGTGGGAAAGCAGGGATGAGTTGAAAGCTGCCAAGATGGGATTGGTTTATCTCGGTTGTTGGTCGTCGGCACTGCTGTGAATGAAATTAAACTAAAGGGAAGGGATGAAAGCGAAGTTAGGGGCAGAAAGGAGCAGAAAATAAGTGAAGAATTCTACAAGGAAGGCTTAGCCGCATAAAAAAGTAAATGAAAATAACACGAGTGATTGAAAATACGATGTATTCAAAATGCTAAATTTTTAACTACAATTAGTATGCTTGACTTTATATACATATTGTGAAAATGTTCATTTTATGAAGAAGTAATGCATGAATTACCTACTCATTATTGTATTCTTTCATTTAAAATCGTATAATATCTATAAAATACACCTAAGACCCAATATTAGTAATTTTGTGCATATACATAGGTGCGTACTCCTTTTAAGTGCATGGTGTATACCTTGTATCTCAAAAAAGCGAGCCTCTTCAAGCAGCAGATCAATGTCAGTAAAATCAGCAGGAAGAAGCAACTTGTTGTTCCTGACAAAATTGAGAATGTGCCGGAACATCTTGCCATCCCGGTCTATGAAGTAGTGCTGCTTCAGACTGTCGAGAACGATTGGAATGCTTCCGTTAAAAAGTTTTGCCAGTCTCGAGTCCGGATATCTACAAAAAATAAGAAATAATATCCATTTTTTACTGAAAGACATGCATTTGAAATGTATGCTAATAAACTTGCACCGAAGATAATTTTATGTATTATACATACAAACATAACAATAATAATAATGTAAGTAGCATTAGCACTTAATTATATATTTTTCAGTTGTTTTTGGCTTTCGGCAAAATTATGGAAAAAACCAGTGTAATATATAAATTTTATGTCTTTATTCAAAAAATGGGGAGTGTTGCAACAAGGAGTTCATAGTGCGGTATACATGTGGCATTTCTTAACGAGCTTGTCAAGTAATCAATCAGTGTTTTTGCTTGTAAACATTAGCATCTCTGCTGCTGGTTGCTGAGAACTGATCCTTGGCTCCTTGTTCTGTTCTGCTATGTTTGACCAGTAAGTTCCTTCATTTTATTACATTGACCTTCTTTCCATTATTTTTTTGCATTCTAAGTACACAATAGTTTGATAAATGTGTAACTGCGGTAGCCTTATTACTACATATTGTGCTGCATGGTATAATTAATGTAGCAAAAATCTCTTGTCAATGTCCTGGCCTGTCAATGAAATGAAGATGTAATATAATCGCGAAAACAAAGACAGCTTAGCTTAAGTTGTTCCATGCTACCAACATTATAATAATGATAACAATGTTATGTAATTTCTTTCAGTTTGTGTACATGTTATAATTACAGTGTGGAGAAACTGAGAAACAAACACGGAAGTTGTTTCGTTTCGTGTGTGTACCGACTGAAATTATTGCATATTGTGCATAAGTACATAGAAAACATTATAAGAAACCAAATAAAACTTTGTGTTACGAGAAACAAATATGCGAGCATTACAAATGTAAGTAATACTATAAGTTTGTTTTGATCTCGTTGCGTAGCTTGCCTGACCAATAAATCAAGCTACTGCTGCTGTTTTGTGAATTTTTGTGCCTTCTGGACAAAACGCTGCCCTCTTAGTATTACACTACATGCTTACCATTTTGCACCTGTATGTGCCAACCAACAAGTCTATAAACCTGCGTCATGTACATAACCACCACACATTACTTGTAAGCACCTCCGGTCAAAAAAGTCCTTTTCTTGTGCAATTCATTAAGCAGGGGGTAACCCTGTAATTTCTCACCATAAACTAGGAATAGATTTGAAAATTTCAGGTTGTACAAGTACATGCTAATGATCATATTATTGCAAGGAATAATGTAGTTACTAGTTCCTGCTCACGAGAAAGAGCGACTTCACAAATTGCATTGCATTATAAGCACAAAATGTAGTTCATATACAGTGGGCACAAGATAACTAACATTTAGCAGCACAACACGCTAAAAAACCTTCTGGCCGTATTTATATGATTATTATTATATTCTGGTGATAATCAATGTTATTAACGACTAACGACTCGAATTGCAGTTCGCTGTTACATTCCATTATAGTTACATGCATACCTACCTACTACACTGCTGTTGTAGATATTACCTACTAGTTTACTATTTAGCATGAAGACAGAAACTAACGAGAAGCTTGTTAACGACTTTGTTCTTCAGGCAGAGCAGCTACCACGCTTGACTGTGAAAGGCACAAGGGCCGGCTAACTTGACTGACTGAACGCAGCAAAGCGACAGTGGCAATAAAAATGTTTACAAAACCTTAGAAAATGCAATGACAGCCCCATATTAACCCAAGCTATATTATAATATGGATAACGGCGACAATAATGATGGCGATAGGGAAAACGGCAGAGTTCAACCCAACTAATTAGTACATACACGTTCCTGCTTTCAATATGACTCTGAAAGCTGATGGTAAAAGGTTGTGGAAATATTTTTTTTTCAGTGTTTTAGCAGATTAAGGAATTTCGCTGCTCTAATGTACAAGCTGAACAGCGTGACATTCCAGAAGAATAAGGAGAAAAAAATAAATTTCCTGTTTTGTAATTTTATATGGTAAACACTCTCTGTGTGTTCATGTTCATATAAAAATAGGCTAGGTAATCTCTTCTTGGCTCGTAGTTTTTAATACTTTGCTTGTATGGGTGTGTGTGTATGCATTGCTATCCATGCCTACATAATATATTACGGAGATGACGACAAAGGATCATTATTATGGGCACTTCATTCTCCAAACTCGAAACGAAAAAAATCCTTTTTAAAAAAGTAATCTCATCACTATACTCGTTCTCTCTCTCGTTTAGGTACGTATACACTCTGCCGAAAAATTGCCCCAGGCTAGAAAACGGTATTTCGAAAATCTTTCCCATTTTCCCTGAAAACTTTTCTCCTGACGTATTTTATTATGTACATGCATGTCGTGTTATTATCCATCCTTCTTCCATCCAGTCATATTGCAAGATCCTTTATATTGCTGCTGCTGCTTTGTTTGGTTTGTTATTGTATTTTGTACTACTTTATACCAACATCATCATCGCCATTTACTTAAGTGTACGTAGCCTGGCCTGGTCGAAATGATGATGATAAAAAGGAGTAAACTATAATATACAGCTGAACACACAGACACGCAATAACACAAGAGCATTATTATAGCAGGAGAAACAGCAGTAAACTCTTTCTATATGCGCCGGTGATGTTGACTATTGCGAAATTCCCTGAGGCCTTTGCAGGCAAAAGAGGAAAAAGCTGAGCACGAGTCCTTATAATACTCTTCAAGGGGCCTGGGGCATGGGAAAGGAAAAGTCTTTAATGAGAATTGCCTGATTTTCAGGGAGACGATGGAGTGAGTACTGCGGAGTAGGATAATAATATGAGTCTCGCCCTCGTTCTTACTCCGTGGCATTGCCGTCATAGATTATCTTCCTGTGTGTCTCTTTATTGTAATGTATGCACGATATATATATATTTCAAAATGAGGCGTTTTTGCAGAATTACTTAAATACATACATAGTATGTACGTTATGTACTATTTCTCCTACTAAACTATATAATTTGGTTTGAGCTTTTATGAGTGTGTGTGGGAACAAATTGTTGATTAGCCTACTGTCATGGTCTACACGTACTATTTACATATACCGTAATAGATATTTGTATATAATTCCGTAACGTAATGACATACAAATAAATAATAGTTGATGGTAATAATTAATTGTGTGTATTTTACATGCAGAAATGGAATTATTGTTGTCGATAATGAATTTGCAAATAATATAATTTAGACACATGCATTTTATGAGCACACTTTTTCCTTTGAAATACTTCATTATTATGAGATGACTAGGTAAAGTAGCAAAAGTACGAAGCTTTGCTTTTCTGACTATTTATCCTTTACTTTCTTACAGTTTTGTAACATTTTACTCACAGAAAAGTCTTAACTTTTCACACACGCCTCTATAACCACTAAAAGTTCAACACAACATACGATTTCACTTGATAACGATCTATACAAATATCGTCACCGAATCGTTGAATCGTTGTATGTATTATAATAATTCGTACTAAGCAGGCATGAAGGGGACCGACTGATCGAAATTTTATAAATAATTACGAGCTTTCACTACTTTTCTATAACCGTCTTGGACATTTTCATAGAGAAAAGCTTATTTATGCCCAACAATAGATAGTAACTACATTTTCCTTTAGCAGATCTGCGTAGTTGTGACCGTTTTGGCAACAAAGGAAAGCAAAATTGAGATGAACTCGTCATGGAAAATGTTGAAGTGTGTACTATTTATCTATTGCTACTTTTTGTTGAATATTTCTAAGATTATTTTACTTGTATTCTTACATACCAAATCCCTGTGTATTCCTGTTTGCTGATTGTGAATTCTTTTGAAAAAACTGTCTACGCAAAACTTCTTGTTCTTTGTATGCACGATTATGCATGTAACCTATCAAAATAGTGGTACCTAAATCATTTGTGGTAATCATTTGGAAACTACTCCTTCATTTATGTTATTGTGACTTTTACCTGTCTATAATGTAATGTTCTTTCACAGTTTGCTTGATTTATACCTGCGAATATTGGTACATTCTTCCTCTGAGAATTTGAATTCTACCCCTTGTGAGTAAATAAGAATGATTTTACGTGGGATCGTTTCAACCCGGCAGAAATGGTGCCAACTCATCTTACGACGGCAATACTCATCTGATCCGACAACTCCAAAAATCACTACGCATTACACAATTCACCCCCGTGACAAGGATCCCCGTTGGAAAGAAATTGATATGAAGCGAGAAGTAGACGAAGTTGACGTTGCAATAGTTGGCGGTGGTCCCGCTGGCCTTTCAGCTGCCATCCGTCTCATGCAATTAGCCAAGGAGAAAGGAAAAGATCTAGATAATATCCTGAATGACATTCTTTGTTGACATTGGATATTACAAACCATTACAGACCATATTTTTACGCATCTGTAAATATATCCAATTGTTTTACATACATGTGCATATTACGACTATTAAATGTTATATTAAAGATTTTTAAGTAATAAGAGGTGAGAAATTGTGCTGTTTTGGTATGAACGTATTTAAGTTTCCTTTTTCTGATTCTCATCATGTGATGTGATATATTTTGCTGCATTGTACATCATAGCTTCAAGGCGTCATAATAATCATAATGAACTTTTTTCTTCCACTCCCTTCTTCATCCTTCACACAATTCTCAGAAAGAATTGGAATCTACTTTAGCACTCAATACGTACGTATGCTAAGTCTGTAGCAGTTTCATTTGACATTTAAGTTAGAAGAGAGAATAAGGTATTTACTTGCCATTGCCAATTCCATTTACGAGGGTGTACCTAATATTTTCCCCTGAAGCGTCTGAAAAAGTACTATGAACAAGAACGAGGGAACGTTCTTCATATCAGAAGAACTTTGATGATGATGACGATGATAAGAGTTACAATATATTCACATATTTATTATTACCATTTCTTCGAGTATAGCCAAGAGCATGACAGAACAGAGAGCCAACAACATTTAATAATATCACATCAGCATCATCGTCCTATCGTCTTTTTTGGTATAGGACAAGTCTGTATGTAAGTATATGCCGGCCTTCTTCTCTGCTTGTTCCTGAAAAATCCCCTCAAGGAAGGAGGCTTGGGTGATGTGATGTAGTGTGGTAGTACAATAATGAGAAGAAGAAGGAGACGACGATCCAAAAGTAGTAGGAGGCCGTTTTTGAGTACATGCCATAGCACCACCACACTACTACCAGTAAAGGAAATTGACCTGGAGCAAGTTCTCATTCTCATCTATAAATTTCCAATGACAAAAAAGCCGCAGGTCATCCCTTAACACACAACACAAGCAAAAAAGACGACGACGACGAAAACGAAGAAATGAAGAAGACCAAAAAGTTTTCTAACAATGCAATGGGCGAATAATAATAATGCCCTATGTGTTCTTCATCTACTCAAGTTGGTCTTCTCCAAGAAGTAAAGAAGGAGAAGAAGAATGCCATAGTGGAGTTTGAATCAGAGGAAGAGGCATACCATGTCTCCCCTTTTCCTCCTACATAGTAAAAAAGTAATATGCACTGAGGCTATTAAATGCAGTGTGTAGGCATGCTTTGATTTGAAGACAACAACAAACGGGAACGGAGCAGCAACGGCACTGCTGTTTTCTTGGCAAACATTACTTTTTTAACGTATTCATTCCAAGGCGATGCTTTGGCATGCCTGGTGCAGTTGGTAAAATATTTTGGGATTGTACTCAGAAAATGAATGGAAACCTGAGTTAAATGGCAGGAGACAAACAATAAAAGAGTTAAAGCAAATCCCACATGTTATTGCTGGCCACCTGTGTGTGAGTGATCATTTTTTAATTTTAACAATGAAGTACATACATATATTCGTATTCAATTTGGTGGATGGTTAGTCTCCTTACAACCAAACCGCTTTGTTGTGTGGCAGAATGAAATTCATTTTTTTCCTTTTTGGAAAAATTCTTTCTACATACATATATTTACAGCCAAATGGGTTTTTTAGTTTTCTTCACATCTTCACGGTAATGTTATGTAGGCAAAGTATGTAATAAAAGCGTACCGATGGCACACATGGTTATCAACGGAATTATAAGGCACTATATACAGTAAATACACGACACACACCCATAATATTTTTATTGTTAGCATTGCATTGTTATTACTTTGCTATATTATTACGGTATATAGCCTCCAGCAAGTGCTACATTATGCATTTTATCCATTTTCCCTCATATGGAATTATGGAATGACATTATTATGTACATACATACACGTCTTTTGTATTGTGCATTCGTTCCAAAAAGTCAAAAGAGGAAAGAATGCAAAAATGAAAATTCGGAACAACAAAGTCGGCTTTATATACCCATGTAGCTTAGAAGATAGCGTGGGTAGATCATACCAATTCAGTACTGGGCATTGTTCAGTGGCAGTGATCTTAATATGAATACCCAAATCATTTCTACCAACTATGTATTAAATACAAATTCTCATTGGTAAAGTAGTACCTTAATTGGTTAATCAATGGAAGCTTCCCGGATCGGTTCTTGAGTTATTGTCAATGTCAATTACAATGTACCAAGCATACATCTTCGATCGATAATTCGTTAATTATTAACCATTTCGCCCATTCATCAAATCAAGCCACTTCTGTAATTTTATCATTTGCCACTGCTGCACTGCACAAGATATCCTTACTCAGAATGTAGTTTGCTTTCTCTTAATCACAGTATGTAAGTAGGTGGAAACATGGCTGATCATTAGTTTTAATGAACGTGCAAATTATTTTCTGATAGTTGCTTTTCTGACAAAATTTAGAGCACTTGAAATTGCTTACAAGATTAACTCAAAGCCAATTCCGCATTCTCATCATGATCATTAGAATTCTGAATCTCAAACACAGTTTGTAACTTTTCCAACCTGTAGTTTACAGGCATCCTTTTTTACCACACACAGGCAAAGTCCGTGCTACAAAAGTCGAAAGCCCATGAGCAAAGCTTCTTTAAAATATATTAGTCAAGGGTGATTTTACCATTTTTATCAACCAAACCTTTTTAACGATTAGCATGCGTGTCCCTGAAGGAGGTGTGTGCAGTGCAATGAGCATCTGGTGCGCTGCACTTGTAATTGGTAAATTAGTGCATGCGTTCACGTACAAGTATTTTCATTCATGGCTCAACCTACGCATTTTTTATTTTCGGTTATAACCTCAGCTAAATCCTGAAAGAGGTAAGACATAGAGACAACCTGTAGTTTACAGGCATCCTCTTTTACCACACACAGGCAAAGTCCGTGCTACAAAAGTCGAAAGCCCATGAGCAAAGCTTCTTTAAAATATATTAGTCAAGGGCGATTTTACCATTTTTATCAACCAAACCTTTTAACGACTAGCATGTGTGTCCCTGAAGGTGTGTGCAGTAGTGCAATGAGCATCTGGTGCGCTGCACTTGTAATTGGTAAATTAGTGCATGCGTTCGCGTACAAGTATTTTCATTCATGGCTCAACCTACGCATTTTTTATTTTCGGTTATAACCTCAGCTAAATCCTGAAAGAGGTAAGACATAGAGAATGGAAACTACAACACGCAATTGTAATTTGAATAGACTTTTTTTAATTTGTATTTTTAAAACTTATTCTTCTCCATGCAATTCATTGAAACATTTATGACAATTCTCCCGATTCCAATTGAATGCAAGCAATAATATTATGAACCATACAGATTTTCTGTGCGGCGAGAATAGTTTAAATATATATACCTAAAAATTCAGGGCTTTTCTTCTCATTTCATAATAATATTCAATACCCTCCGGCATTCCGTCATCATGCTGATAATCCACCCAAAATATAGAAAATTCAGCATAACTCTCGATGTTGCTGCTGCTGTCGCCTCGATCCATTGCAATGAATGAAATCCTCCTCCACGGGCTCCACTTCTTTTCCACACGTCACTCACATCAATACAATATACTTGCAGCAACAGAACACAACAGCAACGTGCCCATAAGGTTCGAATGGAGCATAGGGAGCCAGTGGGGATAGTTTCGTTTCGTTCGTCACCACCATCATCATCATCCCCTATCAGCATATCATATCATCACCACATTCACATTCCCGCATATTTTTTAATGCCATAAGTAAAAATAGAATGAATTTTTCTAGCGATAATACGTACACATTATAGCTGGAGGAAATGCTACAAGAGCCCAAGCGAGTATCACGAAAAGTTGATGCTTTGCTGTGGTTCTTTTATAAAAAAATTGTTCCCTGAATGCTACGTTATTGTGCCAGCAGCCTTGAAATGCGTATATGCCTAATAGTATGGTGCTTATGATTATTATTTTTCCGGGGGCAACTGAATTCAGAAAGCAATGGCAGTAGAAAAAGCAACGTGACTTTGCTACAAGTTTTTGAACGAAAGAGAGGAAAGGCAGCCCTAGAGCGATATGAAGTATGAAATGATGTGATTTGTGATAATAGGATGAGTGATGGATTCAATTCAAACCATATCCCATTTTTTAAATATAGGAATCGGCGGATGTACGCAAGTTGGTAGTCTATCCATTTAATGTATACCTTTTGTTGACAATGCATGTGCTGTAACAACGTATATTGTATATAGCACCGGAGTTTTCTATTTGGATAATGAGGAGCGTGGTGATGAAGATTAAAGAAAGTGTTCATGTATGTTTTGCATGAACGAATTCATAATATAAAGGTTATATTCACCACCGAACGTTCAACAATGAATTTTTTCTTTACATTTCGTGATTGCTTGTAGGGATCTATATTTGTATACTGTATCATTGCATCTTGTTATTGTACTTGAATGGTTGAAACATTGCATTGTATTTACATATAATGAAATGGTATATTGTTGGTAGGTACACAACCCAAGTGTGTTCATGTTAATATTTTGGTAATGAAGTAAGAGAATCCTCTTTACCCTTTTACAATCAGCCTCTTCGTCTCAAGTTACAGTGAATGAAATCATCAATGAACGCCATGTGAATGAATGGAATGAGTAAAAGATAAGATTAATGCGGTGTGGGTCTACTTTTTAGCCCAGTAGGATTACCAAGTTAAAATGATAATACCTATATATATGTGGCACACTTTCGTATAGACCAGGGATGCTTTACCAATTTCGATGATGATCGTTATCACGTTTGTATTTATGCTTCTCCCTTTCGTAATTTTTTTTTGTTCTTATTTTTACTCACTTGGTAAGGGTATCCAAAGAACTGGTGTAGATGGTACCACCCACATCAATATGAACTGGAGCAGTGGCCTTGGAGGCGGCAGCGATGCACGGAATCCCGGTGATTTTTTGACTGCTGTACGCCAATGCAGCGGCGGCTGCAACGGCAGCTGCAGTTGTGGCGGCCGCTGCTGACGATGCCACCGGTGGAGTTGGAGACAAGGATGAATTTGACAGTGCGCCTGTGGGAGAGAACGGTACCGGGGAGCTGCTGGGTGATGACATGTGTCTAGAATAACGGACAAGAAAAAAATCGTTCATTATAAACATCGGTACAGAACCTTTGAACACAAGTTCACTTACAGTTAGATCTGGAACATTTATAGGCACCTGTGGGCAAAGTACCCGTACATTTCAAAGTAACTCGGCGTGTATTGTGTGGAAGAAGCTGCTGGTATTGAAGAAGTCCAGCCAAAGCTAAAGAATGCATGCGGGTATTCTAAGGAACTAATTTACTTGTTGGTGGTGGTGACGGTAGTAGTTTGATAAGTTGCATATGTATATACCATGCAAAGTTGAAGGATTTTTTTCTGATCGTATACGTGCATGTGTGTCTGATGTCTCTTCCAGTGTTTTTCATCTCTTTCTTCACTTTTCAAAAAAGTATATCTATGAAATATGAGTTCAAAACACGTACATACACAACCTGACAAAGTTTGTGTATTGTACATGTACCTATAAGAGCCAGGTCCATTATGCCCAACTTTCATTTCCATTTTCGTAGAAAAGCTAAAGCGGAAAGAGGTAGTTTGCCTCTGGTGTCTTTTCTTTGGCCGTGTGGCTGTTAAATACGTATATTATAAATAGTAAAGCGAAAGTATAGCTATTATATTGCAATATATACCGCCTCTGTCATCTTTTCACCCAACCAAACCAGCATACCAGCAAGAGCACACCACCAGCAGCCAAAACCAACCTAACTTCTCTTCTATTTTTTTCAGTAAAAGTAGTACAAACACAGTAAAAAGGAACGCCACCAATACTATACTCTGCTGTTAGTGATGCCAAAGCGTTTTGAAAGATATAATCTACCGATAAAGTAGCGGCAGCAGCTCCATCGCCACCACCAGCAGCGGTGTTCTCTCTCTCTCTCCGCTTCTATTATTGCCTTTTTCCTCCATCCAACAAACTATATACACACAAAACTAACGAACAAAATGAAAAGAAGAAGAGAAAAAAAGCAGCAGCGGCAGTTGAGGAGGAAGAGACGGAGGAGGAGAAGAGCTTCTGGTGTGTTGTATGGATATAAGTATATGTAATACGTGTGGAGCGTCATCAGAAGCAGCATGACTGTTGTGCTGTTTGGCTCTGATGCTCCTGCTTGCTAAGTAGAGGAGTATTATTGCCTCGCGGAGTGAAGATGAGTTTGGTTGTTGGAGTTTATTATTATAGGAAAAATGCCCGGAGAAAATCTCACAGAGAGAGAGAAAGAGGATTCTCTATCTATCTTTCGTCTTGCTAAAAATTTTCTCATTCCCTTGTTGTTGTTCATCGTCCTCCTCCTCTCTATCCCTTAAACAAGCAAACTTTGTACATATCCCATATAATGTTGTACATTGTAAAAAGCTTTTATGTATGCATCATGCAAAAACCTATAGGTCACGTTACATGATCATCATCGCTACCTAATATCTACCTACTACATTTACAATCATCATCAGCATGTTTTTTCCCAAAAAAAACCTTTTTACCGAATATAGTAAAGTGGAGGGACTACACACACACTGTATATTATGAAGTTCTGCCTGCAGCAGCAGCCTCCTCTTCTTCTTCTGCCTCATCATCAGCAGGAGAAAGAATATAGGAGCAGCATCGAAAACTCCAAACCAAGCTACCCAGCCAAAACGAAATAGCAATGTATCATCTGCTGGAGGGCATTTCAAGTCTCCTCATGGAGATTATGTACATTCATACTATGGCTAGTAGCTCTCACTCTCACGTAATACATTGTGCTCGTGTGGGGAATGTACATACTTTTCATAATACTTCACCATCACCTCCTCCTCACTCTCTAGGTCTTATTCTTTCCCGTTCACTTCAATATTTTTGCCTATTCTCCAAAAATATATTTATATGCCTATAAGTAGAAAAGAAAAGGAAGAAAGGTCTTTGGTAAATAAGTATGTTGGGGGAACTCGAGAGAAGAGAGAGAGAGGGAGGAAGAAAAGGAGATGGAGGAGAAGAAGAAGAGATCTTAAAATGCCCGCAAGTCTGTCCCGAGGCAGGATTCTGACGAAATGGAATGGAATTGTGGGGATGTGAATATACAAGCACGTATATTACGGACGGAGAATGTACTACCTATTCTCTCATCTATTTTACTTTTATACTATTTTACTTTTCCCCTCCAGCAGTTTGTCCTGTGCTGTACAGTGTATATATGATGATAGTG
Source organism: Coecobrya sp. COE2 (assembly GCA_027743765.1). NCBI lineage: Eukaryota > Metazoa > Arthropoda > Collembola > Entomobryomorpha > Entomobryidae > Coecobrya > Coecobrya sp. COE2. The sequence continues at coordinate 31,458 of JAHZMV010000676.1, forward strand.
GTAGACGATTAGGATACGATAGGAAGAGGAGGAAGAATGATGACGATGATATCATGCACGTTCGTCGTGGTGGTGTGCTACCACAGCGAATGAACTCAATGAACACGACTGCGAGCAAAAAGAAGCAATAATAATGGAACAGTACCAAGAAGAAGAAGATACGCAAATAGACAAACACACAGATAGACAGACAGTCTTTTTGGAAAATACTCCGTATAAGGCAGTCATATACTTTTGCGCTCACAGACATTTTCTTTCATACAAACATGCTTTAAATCCCCTTAAAAGACTTTCTCATCGTCACTACTACAAACCATTTTCTCTTGTTCTTTGTGTAAACAAAACAGAAAATGTAAAGGAAACTTTTGGCATAAAACTTTGTTGTATATAAACTGTTTATTTCCACCTGGATATTATTTATACCAGATGATATGTGAACGCAAGAGTTTTTGCCATTAGCGCATTGTGAGAAACTGCCAATAAGGAGGATGTTGCCAGAAAATGAGAAATGAAATTGATGAAGAAACTTGAGATTGTGTAGTAGTCCGTATGTATGAATATTTGATTACGGCAAGGTGAATACATTGGATAGCCTGCAGGTGAAAAAATGGAATTTCTTTTCTTTTTCCAAAAGAAGCATGTAGTAGACAAATAAAAAAACCTGGAGCAAAGTAGAAGAAAACTGAACATGGATAAAATATTTTCTGCCCATATATTTTGTAGTAAGCATAATAATTACAGAAGGTAGACAGACTGTGTATGTCGTGTAAAATTATGATTTTTTGTTTACTTAAGCAAATCCATAACACATGTAATCTTATGTAATCTGACATAGACAGAAAAAAATGAAATACGCTTTTTTATCGATTTTCTTTTTGAACATTCACTTGACACACAGTTCAGGTTCCTCAGACTAATTACTCGTGTCTATAAAGGGAAACTACATTATATGACAGAATATAGCCTTAGGAGCAGACTCATATCCCATTATCCCACATTAAACCAAGCACCATTTTAGGAAATAACATACCGGCCTGTTGTTGTAGATGTTGTCGCTGAATATTTTTTCAGTTGTCAAATTGACAGCATCAATATCTACATACGTACGTACAGCTACCCACATCGATATTGGAACGGCACATCTGAACTCTGATAGAACTTCTATGTATCTTGGTGACAAAGGTGAAAGCCAGGACACAATTGGATTTTCTCGGAGAAAAATGGATTCTCAATGTAATTTTCAAAGTTATTCTGTTCAGCGAGAGAGAAAAGTAACTGCTATGATAGAATACAGAGGAATCTGGAATAATCTTGACTCGTGTCGTGCATATTTGTAGAGGAAGAGAGTCATCAGAATCAAACGCTGCAAGACATGCGAGCGTATGAAGCATCATAGTTTATCTATCAAGTTCTCTTGTCGAGGCATTTCTCTACATAAATAGGCTGGAACTTCCAACTTGGAAGCGTTCCTAGATTTTATAGTAGAATAATATTGGCATCTTGTGTAACATCGCAGTAAATTTTGGTCACAACAGCAATAATATTCATTCATAATATAGTGCTCATATCAAACATTCCGATAAATGATACTTATCAGGAAAAGCCTTTCTGGATTGTGATGCTAATGCTGCGTACCCATAACTTGACTAAATCCAATGGTGGAGCAACATCATAGCAGCAGATAGTAGTCTGCATAGTCAATTCTTTAGCTCTGCTGGTTTAGCTTTAGCTTTTAGGTTGATATTTTATCCCCAGGGGGAGAGTTACAGAAAAACCAAGAGGAAAACAGCAAATCACTTTACATTTATGATACAAACTAGCCCAATAGCATCACGGTAACCTATTGTATTTATATTGTACATATAGGTACTTTATTGTGTAAAGTAGTAACTCAAACTCTTTCAAAAAAGGACATCACTGGAGAAAAAGACAAAAACAGCAATAAAGCGTCAGCAACAACAAAAGCAACAGCCCAGAGTTAATCAGATACATGAATTGGCATACCTATACATACGGTACCTAAATGTAATGACGATAATGAAGGGAATGTGAAATAGCTACATGGAGAATTCCATCGTCATAATACATGACTACTTATAAACATAAATATATGAACCTGTGTGTATACAATACTGTATGGACGTGGCATGACCATCGTATCTTTAGCCCTGCTTATCAGTGAGTGAGCCTTTTGGGACCTCCGGTGTTTTCGCATAAAATTTCTTCTTGATTCGCAATCTCAATATCGCACCGCACTGCTACCGAGAAATACAAGAACAATAAAGCAGTTATTGTTGTTGTCCTGCTTCTGTACTAGTCGACCTGATTTTCCTCTTTGTTTTAAAAAGGTTTGCATACCGAGTTCCAGAGAGGACATTTAAAATGGTCCCCAAGTCTTTAAATGACATGTAATGGGGGAAAATATAAAATATGTCACCGTAAATACAAAATATATCTTGCGGCAATATAATGCAAAGGTATAATGGTAATGAGCATAGATGTAACAATAGTGCAATGCAGCAGAACTAAAGTTGTGTTTAATTTAAGTACAACAGAGCCAGAGCGGCATACTCAACAATAGTAATAGTCAATTGCTCCTGTTCTGTTTCTGTGACTGTCGCGTACGCAATAACCCGTATCACAATCACACACGTCATAGCCATAGCCGCAGGTGAAAAGTAATAAAATACAAAATAGGACCGAATATAAAATATATCACAAGAAGAAACGGTACACAAGCTTAATAATCGTCATCATGAATGAATGAAAGTTCTGCTTTTACTTTGCTTCTCAGAACTGTTGTTATTATTGTTATGCAGCTCATGAGCATTTTTATTATTGTGATTTGCCACTGGTGGCATATTATTATTTCTAAAACGCAAACGATAAATAATATACCTACCTATACAAATCCCCAAACAAATACAGAGATCCATGTCGGTTGACTCTAGTCTATATTTCATTTCTCCACACGTGCCATTTCAGCTTTATTTTTCGTTTAAATTCTTATTTAAGTTTCTCGCAATTCTTGAGGGATTAATCTCAAGTTCTTTACAATGATTATTTTTATGGTATTGTAGTCATAATTTTGTTTAAAAAAATCTCGTAAGATAATATTGAGATTATTGTTACTAGCAAGTATAATTTACAATGCAAACAAAATTAGTAAGGATGCGAGAAGCGATGGGATACATCTCCGGTTGCCACTCCCACTGATTGTACCAAGACGTTTCTTTTGCGGTTTTGGAATTAAGATTGGATCATCATAGTATTATCCCCTTGACGGATTCCAGGGAATATGAAAAAAAGTATTGAGGAATGGAGTCATGTTGTTACGTAATGATAATAATCATGCATATTTCTACATTTTATTCTGAATAACTGTTTGACATTTAAAGGCACATTGCCTGAATGCTTGACAAAAAATATATAATCATGCAAGCAAGCGGCATATTGGATGAGATAAGACTCGCTTTCATTTACGAGACAATATTTTCCTCTGAAGAGGAAAACAGGCAAAGACCTCGGCACTACCCTTATCTCAAGTTTTCTGATTCTTAGTTATTCAATACAGCGTAGCACTGTAAGTTGCAGTTATGAGAATATGCATGTTCAGAAGAAAAAAAAATACGTAAAAGACCCAAGGGCAAAATGAATGAAGGAGCAAAAGCCTTCAGGCAGGAATGTCAAGAGTCCGCTCAATCAAGAAATATTGCTTTGCTAAGGCCACTCTCTCAGGCCAGCAAACCTACTTCTTAAAAAACTCAACCACTACAGAGCAGCCTCGCTTGCAAAAAGACTTACATTTATTCTGAAAATGCTTACACAGTTGATTCATTTCAGGATATGATTTTGATTAGACGCAATATATTTTCGCTATAAAATGTAGTTGTGTCAGTTGCGGTCAAATTAATGACTTACATTATAATTACACACTACACAATGCTGGAAAATAGCTAAAAAATCAAAGTGGAAATATGTATCAATATCTCAGGAGCATGTCATGACTTTTCAAGTGAAATGTTTCAGTGAAATATTTTATGCAGTCAGGTTTAAAAAATAAAAATGACAAGAAAAAACTGGATAAATGCATCCATTATTATTACGTATTACGTAGCATATTAAATGCGTTATATGGTGCTACAGTAATTGTTTAGTGCAAAGAGGGATATTAACATTAATGAATTTTTACAACAAAAATGATTTACATTCATTTACAACGACATAGTCTTGATAAACGGTGAGTACGTGGTGATTACAGAAAGAAATAATTATAGGGCAGCACCTGATAAGAAACGTGAAAAATATATAATGCAATATCTGAAAAACAAGTCTTTCGTTGTGGTAAATACTTGTAGCGGTACAAGTGACCAGTGCGATTATCAGACTTTTAGAGAAAAATATGAACATTTGAGTGATAGTGGTAAACGTTTACGGAGGGAGAGAAAAAAAGTGGCGTTTATTGTTTGTAAATAACCTTTTTAAAAGAATTAACAGAGTGAAAGGTCTGCCCACTCGCCACGAAAACAGTGTGCCATAAAAATATTGTAAGAGAGGGAAAAGTCTCAAGAGCGTTTCAAAAAAGGCTACAAATCAAAATAACTTGTCAAGTTTAGATGAAAAGCGAAGGGTAATAAAATAGTTATTAAAATAGCAACATGCAGCAGCTACTTTAAATTTTGAAAAGGAAATGACTTTGGGAAAAGCGATGCAGATGCAGTTCACGACTTTTCCTCCTCAGTGACTTGAGTTTTGAAAAGCCAAACCTTATTCGTGACTTGCTAAACAGATTTCAATATTCAAACATGATTTGCAGGCATGCAAATTAGTACATGATGGCATACGCGATATGTAATTGTAGTACTTACCATTTCTAAAGAATATTTGTTCACTGTTTTTATGAATATTAGTCATAATTTATTCGTGTTCTACCAGATAAAAAAATAGTAGTTTCACTATGAATTCCTATAAATAAAGAACGGTATCATTATTATTATGGATTTTCTGTGCTCACCTTTTGACACATACGGGACCAGTATCCATCATAACTGACTTTGGCATTTTTCGCTCCATTCACCAAATTTGTCCTTTTAGAAACTGAGGTTTATAGTGAGAAAACACCGACTAAAAAGGTGTTAGAGAACAGACAGACACACACGGCCACTTTGATCAAGTCACTAGTACACGTGTTGCATTCTTTTATGGATTCTGTTATCCTTCGTAGTTCGTATTACACCGAGAGATGAGAATTCATTTTTCACCAAGACTGTTTTCACCCTTTCTTTTATTAGCAATCGGTAAACATATGGCTTCTATGTATGAAGAAAAAATAAATTCAAGGTTTAACACGTGGTCCTTGTATCAGTTATGATACTTTACACCCATGTAGATTGACAAAATACAGGCGAATGTAAGAGTAAAATTGAAATCATTTCCGTCAATAGCAATCGCTCAAGAAGATTTAATTGTGGAAGTGGCTACGTTGATGTGACGAGAATCACTGAGCAGAGAAGTTCCTGTTACATACATAAGCTTTTTCACACACGCACATTTTCCCACGCCGCAACATGAAAACAACCGAATCCTCAAGCCAATGCAATGTGATGTAATCGGAGTAGTGCGTGAAACAGGAGAGGAAAGAACCAGCCTGCTACGCTGAAGAATAGAAGCAAGATGCAACAAATGGTTGCATGTGCTACCGACCGACTACTTCAGTAGTAACTTGTTTGACTTGACTGATATCTCACTCAGAATTCTTCCAGGATATTGGGGCAATGTGAGCACAGCTTTGATGCCTTGGAGAAAGCACCCTTGGATTCAATGGCAGGAGAAACTTTCTACGCATACGTTTTTCCGATGATGCTCATCGAAACTATGAATGGGTAGACAAAGACAAACAGAGCACCTCTTCCGCATTATGAACAACAATAAAACGTGCCTTTCTATCGAACAATGAATAATAATAAACAAGTTAGTCAGAAGAGCTGCGTGTAGGTATGTTGGTTACTGTGACTGTGACTGCGTGCATGTGTGCACAGTTCAGAAGTCAAAGCGAGAATGAAGAATGCCCAACAAGAACGGTAAGGGAAAGTGCTGGCAGTGGTGTGGTGCTTATTGCCTGTGTTGCCTCAGGCCATGTAGACGCAGAAGGGTTATACTACAAAATACATATTATATACCAAGTATTACACATATATACATATCTCTATATTATATACATTAAATATCTGTGTACCTTATCTTATGCAAGAAGAAAATTTGTGTTACAAACTAAGGTTCGTAAATACAACTTTAATCCCACGTTACAGTACTTATATACATATAGTACAACAAACATATGTGCATATCATACATGTCATATAGGCAAAATGCCTCATAGACACATTCACAAGTTTTTTACCCTGAATAAAAAGCGGTACTTCTGCACTACACTCCATCGCTTTTTCCTCTTGTGACGATGATGATGTTGGTGGTGGTGCTGTAGTAAAATAGACATTCATCTTTATCATCACTATCACATCATCATCATTATGATATGCATTTTTCAGACAACGATATATATCCCTACTTGAATACAGTCATATTATACCAGAATTCATCTTTCTCTTTTCTAGAAATACTTTTTAGGCCCATGCGAGCCTTCGGCTGATAAAAAAGTAAAGCAAAAGCTCTTCGTCTTCCCGTTCTCCCTCTTGTGTGAGTAAACGTTCTGCTTTTCATTACAAAACTCTCTTATGGATATGTGCTCAACTCTTTTTTTCATTCGCCTGCTGCTGCTGCCTTCTTTCTTCTTTTCTTTTTTGCATTTCCTCTTTATAAACTTCCACAGCAGGCCACACAACAATACAGTATATAAGCGCTTCAGCTTTATTTTTTTTTACTCTTGTGACTTCAAACTTCATAATAATAAATACAACTACGTGTGGACTCTATTTTTGTATTATGGAGTACTGGATTATCATTATTATTCTTTAGAAAATAAATTCCCATACCACGTGAGTCAGTTATCCTCTCCGGTTTTTATGCATTCATAATAGAAAAAGGAAAGTTGAATGAAGTTATTTCATTGTTGAAAAACTGATTATTATTTATGGAATGTATATATTTCCACCAACACTGCCCACACAACTACCACTGAACTACCCAAAACATTATTGTATTGGCGAAAAAATTTAATGTTATAATAAAAACGGGCAAGATAATACAACATAGCTTTTGGGGATTTTGGAGAAAAAGTGGAGAAAAAATTATTGTAAAGTAAAAGCAAAGCTTGGTTTTATATGATTTTGTTACTGTTTAGTCGCTTTTATCCGTATGCCTGGACCCGCATGGTCCGGTTTTGCCTCTACTTCAATTTCAGAGTTACAAAGGTAGATACATAATATACAAGGCAACATTTGCTTGTCCGCCTCAAGACAATCACAACAAGCAGTATAGGAGGAAGCAAGGAAGGCCATGCCATATACCGGGCTGTGAGTTGGACGTGGTGGTGGATGGAACCGGGTAATATTGCTTGCTAGCTTATATGAGTTGTATGCGATCATATTATTAACCCTTTGTCCCATACAACTCTTCATTCCATTCCCGACCACTAGAAACGACAACAGCCTATGAAAAAGTCAGAGGATCAAAATAGCGTCATATGAAATTTACCTAAAAATTATGATTTGTTCGAAAAATATTGTGTGGAAAAAGGAACATTTACACATAAAAAGCAGC
>JAHZMV010000678.1:0-15171 GCA_027743765.1 Coecobrya sp. COE2
TTGGAAGATTGTTGGTGATATGAGTCATCTGATGTTCCTCCATTTGTCAGCAGTTTAACATTGATTTTAATGAGATTAATTAAAACTATTAACTTAACTAGGTTAGTTAACTGAGATACTTTTAGAGTGCATTTAGATTTTATTTTCTCTTTCTGAAAAATTCAATGCACCTTCAAAACATCTCTGACTCATTCACTGCTGGGGAGTGAGTTTTGGTGACGGATTTGGTCAAATTATTGGGGCAGGATGAGATGCAAGTAATGCATACATTTTTTATGCAAAGCTCTTTGTTCACATTTTTCCAGCTGCTTTTTCAACCAAGTCATCTGATATGATTTTCTGGCTTAACCAGTTTTAATTGTTAATTAAAGAAGAATTCTGTTTAAATCAGTTAAAGTTGTCATTTAAAATGAGGCTTATCAATGGGGATCTTTGGTTGGTGACCCTGATTATAGTACTGGCGGATTTATGGCGTTTGCCAGTGGTCAATTGTGTGACGACGGATAACGCCCAGCATTTGAAGGACTTGTGGGACTTGGAAAGTAAGGAGCAGGTGCCCGAATCCCAGATAAGGAAGTGGTGGTACAACACCCAAGCAAAGGACCGAGATTATCCCCGCACGTATCCCTTCTGCTTCAGGCATCAGTCCATTTTGCACCCGGCCATTACTGATAAGATGAAACATGTCATGTCGACAAAGGAAGGTGTTAGAGTTTATGACCCCCAGGTTGACGGATGGTCGGGATCGTTAAAGCAGTATTTTAAATCGGTATGTGTATATAATTATAATTAAATAAAACATTATATTTAATGTTTAATGTGTGGATTTAATGTATTTTGGTCTGAAATTGTAGGTGGAAGTGAAGAGAATCCAGATACAGAAAAAGAACCCGGTGACCTCCATTTTTAAAGGAGGTGGGTTTTACAGAGGAGGGGAAAAAACCGTACACACTGGAACAATGGGTAGATTTTCTGGTGACCTTTCAAGTTCCAGTTGATTATTTCTACGCTCAGGCTTACGGTGGTCCACTTGGTACTCCCACAGGGGAGTTCACTGATGAATTTCATTGCACCGACGGAGAGAAGGATGATGACGATTATGAAAATAAGATACACTTAGTGCCATGTCAGTTTGCACCACGAAACGCCATCACAGTAAGTAAACTTTTCTAAGAGTAAAATTGGCTGAATAATTAAGAATAAATAATTAAAATATTTTGTTTGAGCAGTGGCCAAATGTCTTCATTATGAACATGGTTCCGTATCCGAAGGAGAAAGTACAATTTCGTTTCCGGTGGACGGAGACACATTGTCACGAAACTGGATATTTCCAGTTCATGTAAGTACGGTCAATCTAGACATATTTTTTAAAATTTAATTGTGATTGATCTTATGATTACTTTTTAATCGTAATTTAGATTTTCTATCATCATGGGACAGAAAATTAAGACTGCTCTAAGTCCAGTATTTAGTTATCAGACCCTGGACGATCACACTGCAGTCCCGTCGCCTTATCATTTTTGGTATGATAAGATAACCTGTGGAATCCCTTCCCATCCCTACAACAGCAACATTAAAGTTTACGACGACGGTTTGAGAATCATCCCCAACAAGGAGTACGATGACTGCGTGCTGTATGGAGGGGAGGGAACGTCGGATATAGATCTGGATACTTGTCCTCCAGGTTTGTTTGAATGCAGTGATTACTGGAACGGTGAAGCCGGTTGGTATTTATGGATTCATGGTGAATGGTGGAACAAAACTGTAAAAGGCCCGAGGGACGAATGCTGCGAATTAGATCATTCCACAAGCGGTACCACCACTCCGACATCGTTAATTGAGGAAACAATCCCAACGACTACGACAACAACAGAGTCTCCACTTCATAAGCACCGGAAGGAGCAGGAAGCGTTTTTGAATTATAAAACGAAAAAATATGAGTTGGTAAATTAATATGCAAATATTTTTATAACCGTAAAAATAATTTTGAGGTGCTTGCCAGATCCTAAACCGTTATATTCTGTTAACCCGTTAGAAACATAAAATTACTCACGGCGATTTTTGCGTGCTCGTATGGCTTGTCCTAGTCCCGACTGCGGACAACATTGCCCGGTTTTTCAAAGACTTTTCTGATTTTAAGGACCTCGGACTCGGATTTTGGATTCTGGTACATGTCGGCTTACATTCTGTTGGATTGATGACGGTTTGGTGGTCGTTTGGATTGGTCATTGGTAAATGCGTTTTAATCATTTTTCTAAGAAAATTGTCAGTTTGATTATTCATGAACTAAAATTACTCGTTTGGATTTTAGGTGGTGGCGAAGATAAATTGGGAGATGTAACGATAAGCCATTTTCTCACGGGAATAATAGCCACCATTTTTCAACACGCGCAATTCATAACTGGTTTGATGAGATCTGGAACAGAACGGAAAATTTTTGACTATGTGCTCATTCATTCCCTCTGTGGTTACTTTTCACATTTAGTCGGATGTAAGAATTCCATTATTATTTATACGTACGTCAGTTGTAACAAATTAACTATCTTATCAATTATTTTTTGTAGATGCCGCTGTATTTTTCTCGCCTGCCGGCACAGTCCGAAAATGGATAAGTTTGGGTCTATTTTCAACCTGGCTACTCTGCACAATAGCATTCTTCTTTGTAGAAATCCGTCAGGATAAAAAGATAGGTGTAGTATTTCACCGAGCCCAATGTCCAGTCTTACAACGAATTATGCTCGACAACGGTCCCCCTCCTTTAGGAAAAGTTAAGATTGCAATTTTAACCTTTTCGGTTGTTGTACAAGGTAGTCTGTTTATTTACATGTATGTTGTTCACTCAGCGGAAGAAACTGCTTTGAAGAATTTGTATTTGATAGACTCTTTTGCTGATCCATGAACAGTTTTTATTACGTGATTTGGTTCATTAATTTTTTATTGTTACATTTTTATAAAATATCGCAAAGTAAAAGAGTTTTCATTGTAACTTATTATTATATTCAGGGAGCTATTCATTTTTTTCTTTCTATTGTTCTGTGTAACAATCAATTAACAGGAGCCAACAAGCCGTCATTTTTGCTAATGGCTCTCTTCTCACGTTTCTCCACCTTTTTTCCATTTATATTTCGTTTCTGCCAACTGATTTTCCCTCAAGTCTCAAACTGATTTATATTTTCCTTTTTTGATGATGCCAAGCTCAAATAACATGATGAAAAGGTGTGCCATGTCACTCGCCCACTCTTTTTTTTGTTTCTCCTCTGCGATTGCATTACAAACGCACTGAAGATTTCATTGATTTATCGAGCAATAGCATTATAAGCTACATGAAAAATAAAATGAATAGCTCTTTTAGTTTAGCTGATATACTCTTTTTTTTATCCCATCTGCCTCCTATATTTCCTTTTATCAGGCTCATTTCCAATTTTCTCCCGAAACAACCATCATCATGAGTGCCCGTTATGTTACACCGTTACAGTTTACACTCTCTGCTGCTGTGTTGTAAGGGCATATGTATATGAAACGAAGAAGGCGGAGAGAATTGATCCTTCTAGTTCAACTTGGGCTATCCCTCATATCATCATCATCATCACAATATCACCAACAACCAACCAACCACACCAGCATCATTATTATCATCATCTTCTTTTCTACCAAACCTTCCCCCACACACAACACCAACATAAGATATTATACAACTCTCTGGCATCATGAAACGCTGACAAAAAAGGAAAAGCCTCCTCATTTTCTCTCTCTCATCAACTTATTTTTATGTAACAAGAGAAAAATCCTTTTTTTGGCAAATTCTCTTCTGGTCTGGTATTGTATTGATGATACTACCATGAAGCCAGAAAGATCTTATCCATCCTTATATACTTGATACGACACAGATACAAGGAACGNTCTTATCTACCAAACCTTCCCCCACACACAACACCAACATAAGATATTATACAACTCTCTGGCATCATGAAACGCTGACAAAAAAGGAAAAGCCTCCTCATTTTCTCTCTCTCAACTTATTTTTATGTAACAAGAGAAAAATCCTTTTTTTGGCAAATTCTCTTCTGGTCGCTGGTATTGTATTGATGATACTACCATGAAGCCAGAAAGATCTTATCCATCCTTATATACTTGATACGACACAGATACAAGGAACGAGCCATCATCATCATTTTTTCCAAAAAAATATATTGATCCAATCTTGAATATATTTTCCATAAAATAAATCCGTTTAACATGACATATTGTTTGGTTTTTGCCTACAAAATTTGCCTGTAGGGCTCTCCTCTCTGTGCATATACGGGAAATAAAATGTAGTAACATTTTTGTCAGTCGACATATTATTTTTGTTCATAAGATTGAGTTATTGACTGTATTGAGTGGGCTTGGGCTTTTTGTGAATAAATACATAAAAGCTTGTTGACTGACTACACATCATATATTTTCTGTAGACAGAACGGAAAAAGAGAAGGGGATCGACTATAAAAGCGAGTTGTAATATTGAATAACATTTTTTATATGACGAGTGAGTGTGTTCAATTGTTCATGGTTGAACAGAAGAGAGAAAATGGAGTTTTGTTGGTGCTGTTGTTGTCGTTGTTCAAGTTAATGCGATCATCATCATAATATTACGTATGAATGAATAGAAAAATAGGATATAAGTTAGTATAGCGGTGAGGATGATGGGCATGTTAACAAATTGAGCTTTTATTGTAGGAAGAAAGAATATTTTGTGTCCTTTTTAATGTTAACATGATTACTGTATAGTGGCTTGGGTGAGAGAGAAATGTTTGATGTTTGGTTACAAGAGGGCGACTCGTGTTTCACCGGAAGAAAGTCGACGATCTCTCTCAAGTCAGAAGAGTAACTTAATTGGAAGTTGAGTTATTTTATGGCAGGTTTTGCTTAATCGTTCATTTTCATTCATAATATGGCGTAATCATAAATATGACTGTGATTTGGTTTGTGATGGTTTTTTTCTGGTGGCCGCACCCACCTACACACACCCTATCAATTTAAAGATGAGGATATTATATATGAGATGTCTTGCTGATTTTCAAATGTCTTCCGATGAATGTTTATTTCACACCCTGGGCAGTGAAATGTTCATGTCATCATTTTTGTTTGATGATTCTGATGAAAATGAATCTAGCATTGATACATTACTATTACATACTTGACTATTGATGATGAGATTGATCATGATAATTTGTTTGAAAATAAAAAAGCCTTGAGGATACAAGTTTACACTTGAGACACATAAATAATCACAAATCATATATACAAGTCAGCAGAAAAGAACAATGCTGTGTATTATTTTTATGCGTGCATACATTACAAATTTTTACAATTATTACATGTGTGCACTCAGCGGGCTAGCGAAATGTCAATAATCTCTTGCAATAACCACTGGGCAGGTTGATCTGAGTAAAATAAAAAAAGGTGGAGGATAAGATGAATCAGAGATGGAAATCATCATTCAGTAAAAATGAGTGAGATGTGTATATGTAATAATGCTTCAGGTGGCAATGAGAGCAAAAATAAATGTATAAAGATTTATATTGAGATGTCATCATTATCATTCGAAAAGGTACACTCCACTACTCAACCTGCTGCTCTCGATACAAAAAATAAATTTATTAATATGCCCATTGTTGTAACTGTATATAAAAATGGTCCGCTTAATGGAGTCGTCATTATTATTAGGGACCTGTGTGAGAGAGGAGGATGAATCTCATATTCAATCACAATGAGACGCCAGAAGAGATTGATATGACGGGTGAGAAGAGACGAACAAAAAATTATGTGTATCGATTGACTCTCCTCAAGTAAGAGAGTGGCTTTAAAAATTTTGGAGGCTCTCTCTTTATCTCTCTCTGATCAGCTCTCTCTCTCTCTCTCTTGTGAAGATAATGTTGCTTCTGGCATGACAAGCCAATGAACAAGAAGGAAAAATATATATGTATATATTTTAAACACAGGAATTTATTTTATTGTTGGAATGACAAACAATAATAAAAATGAAAGAAAAGTGATTGTTGCCGTCTCTCTGCTGCTGCTGCTGGTGATGTTGTAATAATAATGAGTGCAGTATGTAATTACAAGTTACAATTACAACAAGTCAATGATTCTGTCTCCGTAAGGGGCATCATGATAACTAACAACAATGCTATGTTGTATTGTTGATGGCTATTGTTGTGAAAAAAAAAGAATGAAAGCTTAAGCTACATAAGCTACATAATAATCGCTTCTTTCAAGAAGATCATCTATCAAATCATATATTATGCAGCTATCTAAAAACTTTTTTGGATCGATCAACAATGCAATTGCAAAAAAAAAATATTAGTAATGAATTCCGCATGATATATTATATTGTTGAAATTGAAAACGGCAATTATTCTGTTATATATATTTTTTCGCAATGTGTCATTATACTTAAAAGTCATCTCAAACTCAATCAACAGCGTGATACGATAATCTCTTGTAAAAATGGCAAATTACAACGAGAACTGTTGCGTGCCTAATAATCAATAGTTCTGAGTGTGGAGTGTGGCGTGCTGTGCAAATTGGGTATATAAATTTGTTATTTTTTATGCTCGCTTGCTGATTGCTTGTAAACTGCTCATGTGCAGTTTTCAATTTTTACAGTCCATTTATTGAAACGTGAAAGGAAGAAAAAAATATATTATCATGTTGTCTCACAATGAACATTATTGATTGAAAATGTTTAAAAATTGGTACAAAAACAAGATTAACTACATTTGGTTTCCTTCCTACAGACACGGGTGTTGAATTTCTTTGCCCACTTTTGTTGAAAATTGCAACAATGAAGAGAATGATAATCCTTACAAAAAATTGTAATTGTTTAATATTTTTTTTACTAATAAGTAGACATACAATGTAATTTTCTTGTTAAGTTTTTCTAAGCATTTTCCCCTTTGTTGTTATTAAATTACCCATGTTTATTCAACAATGAAATAGGTTGATTGGCAAACAATCTGTAAAAATATCTAATTGCATATATTTAATAGCTTAATATTTTACTACCTTCTTTTGGAAATATGCAACAATAAAAATAATACGATATTGTTCTCTTTTTTGTAAAAAACGATCCCGTGTAAAAAGTCATCAAATTACAGACCGCGTACTATTCAGTAACAGCTTTTACTAGTTTCCTTTTTAAATAATCGATACATTTTGTATAAAAAATTGTAACACAAGAAGATGGGGAAATAGAGACTATGTATGATTTACTGACAAAAAATGTTAATCCGCCTACTCCCCAGAAAAATATAATACAGATTATCTTTGCGTTTGTTTAGCATTATTTATTACGCTTGGTTGAATGGTAAAAGTTGTCCGTGTGCTCCTTTGGTGGTGGTGGTTGATGGTCGTGGTTGCTCATTTTTTTCAGTTGATCAGCTTTTCCTTCTGATCACTGATGAATCTCTTGACGTGTGTAAATCTGGACAGATGAAGATAAGAGCTTATTGTGCACATAACATAGTTTGTAAGTTTGTATAGTAAAAAAATTACTGCATTCCATCCTGTGTGTACCCAGAGAACCCAATATCCTCTCTAAGAATTTTTCTGGCTTGGTTTTACCTTGCTTATGTATGTCTTTTTAGGCGTGATTTAATCTTTTCATGATGAAATGGGATGTGTTTTAAAAGTGATAATGTTACACACAGACATATAGTAAGGCCATGAGAGTAATAATATGATGTAAGTCTATGCGGCTCCGTGTTTAGGATTTTTTGGGTAAGCTCCAGTGAAACAAGACAAAAGAGAGCCAGGAAGAATTTCCTCTTCGCTTTCAAAATATTTTTCAAAGACTGTCAAACCGTATTAACCACAACCGCAAGAAAGGCGAGCTCTGTGTTATGTTGTAAGGTATTTAGTTTGTGGGCAACGGGCACAAGGAAAAGTTGTGGGTAGAGTTTCGGCGGTTTATTATGGCTGTATAATAAAATGATAATGATGAACACACGCTTAAATAGATCACTTTATTAAGGCAGAGCGGAAGCTTTAACAGAAGTTATTTGTTTAACGAATCCAGAATTAAACCAATTAAATATGCTGCTTTTTTAAAAGCCGAATACGTTTGTAGATTCCTATGTCATGTGTAAAGATAGATACCCAAAATGTAAGCATAATTACACACCAGTTTAGTAGATGCTTACAAGTTAACAAGACAGTTTTACTCCAAAGAAAACCTGAGATAATTTTTTAAGATTTCCTGAATAAATTACAATATTTTTTTAGGTTGCGTGTGTTTTATTGTTGTGTCTTGCCTTTGCCTGCGGTGTTCCTAAAACAAAAGTAACTGGAATTTTGTCTCCTGTTGCGATATTCTCCCCATTTGTAGGTATATTATGTATTCCCATATCTTTAGCGTTCGATTTTTTTAGAGATCAAATTAGATCATCAACAAAGTTACTCTTGTAGCTTGATCGGAACAATGTTCATGCATACTTTATTATCTCTTTACTGAAAGCTTACCAAGTTTTATTTTGACAAGCTACTAAATAACTGCTGCTTGATGTCTTATTTATCAAAACCCTTTTCATTCTACCATTGCACTTTATTTTATGCATCGTGTTCTTGCCAGATTCCCACTTTTGTTTCAACATAGCCATATAACCTTCTATGCAAAATCCGTTAAATAAACAATAAAAAAACATTTTCACCCGTTCCTCTTCTCTTTTCACCAGATCCTAACAGAGATCTCAATCGAAAAGAGAAGTACAACATCCGGTGCATCATCCTGAAACTCTATTCCTGTTGACATTACTAAACATTGTACTCACATTGTACATCCATCTATCTACCTTACCTATAACCTACTTGAAGCTTTTCCAAAAGCATTGTCATTTGCATTATCATCATCCTCACAAAATAAACCTCCTTTTGTATCAAATCTTCTTATTGTATTGACATTGACAATTGACAGTCTCTTCCCAACTCTCCTCTGACTGAGTCCATAAACCATATCGACCATATATTATCTGATTCTGAAAATAGGGGATCCTGAGACAAAAACATATTTCTGTCTCCACGCACTTTACTTGTGTGATTCTGTTAGCATATTTTCTTCATCTTCTCCTCCACCACCACCATCACCACTCACACAGATCCGATTATTGATTTCCATGCACGCATTCGTATATATTTTATATACACACTTTTTTATTTGTATAGCAATGTATTTTCCCCTTCTCTCAACCCTTTTTCTTTCCCCTATTCTTCTTATTCATCTTCCACACGACTTGCATCACATCATCTCATTCAGCAGCATAAAATGGTGAAGGGGATTCATCTGCATTTCCCTGAGAGATAAAAGCCATCGTCATCTTCATTTTTTTCCGACGACGACAACAACGGCCTTGTTTACACTACAAAAGATTTTATGACTTGATGACAAACGAACATCGTGCTTCTCTTGCCACCACCAACAACAAAATTTTGACATTCTTTTCCCAAATATCCTCAACCAAGCGCTCCAGGCGTTCATCATAATCATCTTATTACATCTCCAGGTTTCCAGTAGCTGGCTGGTTGTGTCAACAAGACACTTCCTCTGACACGACATAAAAACCAAACCACCACCACCACTGGAGACACATTATGACATTTTTTTTCATGGTGGCAAAGGAGGATGCAGTGATGACTTGGATCCCACGCAGGAGGCAGTCAGCACGCATATTATTAGGTTAAACGAGAGAAGGAAGATGAAGTGTTTGACAAAATGAGAATATATATTTTAGCCCCTTTCACCATTGTCATTCGTCATGTCTGACGAGTGATGATGTTTGTTAAGTTGTTGGGGATGAATGGAGAGTTGTCGTGATGCTTGTTGATCTCATCATCGTTTTATATCAGTATATTCATTTGAGTCATTCATTCAGTTCATTAGAGTTTAACTGAATGAAAAGCATAAAGTGGTGCAAAGCAAATGCTTGCTGAGCTGAATGATCCTTTTTTTTGTTTTTCCCCCAATAAGCTTTAACACTACCAGTAATAAAATTAATATTAAGTAGGTAAGTCCTTTTGTATACTAAACTTAAAGGACTTTATTTAATCAGGTCGCATCATCATCACCGCCAACGCAGAAAAAAAATATAAAAAGTTTTTGTTTGAATCAAACAACCACTTCATCTACACACCCACGCAATTTTTTATGCATTTTTGCTCTAGGCTCAGCTTAAATCCTTCTTAATTTTGAGGTTTACTACTTTAATTTGTATTGCTATTATTTTTATGCCGCGGGATTATTAGATTTTAGAATGAAACCGCATATAAAGCAGTCAACTTAATTTTTTATGAACAAAAATGTGCTAAAAAGTTGACTATGGAGAAACGATGAGCTAATCATTGCGTTGCGTGTACAAAATATTTATGCATGACAAGTTATTAATACGAAATTACACGGTTTTTGATGATAATGAGGGGCGTTTATTCGTTGAAGCTTGAAGAAAATTTGGGCACGGGAGCAAAGATAAGTAAAGTGATTAGCACCATAAAATCATCATGTAAAGCAAGTCAGTCAGTCGATATATGTCGGTCGGTCGATTCTTCTTTTGGAAAAATTTAAAATGCAAAGAGTGTACAAAGCAGCATAGACACATCGCCCGTCAATTAGAAAGCAAAGTAGTCATTTACCAAGTCAAGCTGTTAATTGTATTACAAACCCATCCCATTCATGAAAAAAATGATGATACGATTACGTGGATATTTTTTCTTTATAAAAAATCATGCCATAAAAATTTACATTTCTCAATCAGTAAAATAGCATTAGTAATCTATTTTTTTATTAAAAATTCGCAAAAAAAGTCCAATAATTATTTATTAAATATGACCCCGCTTCCGTTGATTACTAGCTTGAGATCCAGAACTGGTGGAATGGGTACTTCTTGAAACGGACGGACGGGCGTTAAGTGGTGGAGGATGATGGTCCGGTTTTAACTTTTTCTGTTTGTTGGACACTGAAGGTGCCACATTGGAAGCACGACGCTTATTATTATCATGCTGCTTGTTCGTACCTTCTTTGGAAGGTTTTGAGTTTACTGTAGAGGCGCTTGTGGTGGCACCCGTGCCACCACTCCAACTCCAATGACTTGGTTGATCTTGACCACCCCCTTTTTCTGGATCACTTTTCCAGTCGCAGGAACAGCAAATAGCGGACTCGACCCCGTTCTCTTTAGCCCACTTGAGAAAACTGATGATTACCCACGCCCCAAAAAATACGTAAAACAAGTAGAGAAAGAGTCGATTCCAGACTTTGACCTCGCCGTGACCCACTTCCACGAAACATATTATCGCACTCAGTAAATTGTTCATGGTTCCTAAAAACAGCCAGATGAAGCACACCAGCGCGTTTTTCTATTATTTTTTGGGATGAGAATGTATAGCTTAATTATTTCGGTTATTTTTACTTTAGTTAGTTTACATTAAAAAATGGAAGATTATATTTCTGGTTGCACGATACCTACTTCTTTCCACCCTTTCAAGTACAGTAGAAATCCGACAATAGACTGAAAAACTAGAAACATCATGAACATAACTCCTAGAATCATCATTGTCGAGTCATGATCACTTCTCTGGAGTATAAAAATAAAGAGAATTATAAGTTATTGTTGTATTTTCGAATCTAATAAGATAACCGTATATAAAAATAAAATTTTCATTTTTACATTTTTCAAATCATATACTTGCTCAACAATGTGGCGAAACACGTAGCTGGCTGTGAGGATGTGATAGCAGGCGATAAACTGGAAAGTACAATTTATGTAACGTTTCATAATCCAATTTTTTTTATATTTTTTGCTAAAAACCAAGAGGAATGTATAGCTAACCATTTCAACTGTACTAAAGACTCTCATTCCTTCATCTTCGTCGAAACCAAATGATCTGCAAGCATTGCCCATTTTTCGGTCCGTTGGGGTCCGTGGATTTTTTTTAAAAAATGGCTGGAGTGAGAGTCAACGCCCAATAATCTGGAAAATGGGAATCCGGGATCAAATATTTTCTTGAAGGTCTACCGTGTTCGAGATGCTGAATTTCAATGAGTCAAGTCAAGTCATTGAAAAACTTTGGAGAGAACATTTACACCAAAATATCGACTGATTACATTTTATTTTATTTCTTTTAAAAATGAAGGTCATTTACTAACTCATGTTGTTATCCTTGCCTTTTGGCGTCACACTAGAAACGGCTTATCATCATTCGTCAAGGATAAAGATAAGCACGTGTGTGGATAGATCCATGCAAATCCTTTTACACCGAATCCAATCCAGTTTCAATTTTTATATCCTCTTCTCACAGTAAACATTTTTACTCAGAATATCCAAATCCGATATTTGTTCCCTGAAGCTTCAACAAGCTCATCTTTATACACTTTCTCCACTTGGAGGAATCCCTTGTACAACTCTGTTACAAATCCCTCCACAAAACAAAGCAATATATTCAATATTAATTATTATGATTAAGGCAGTATTGTACATCCAGCGTTGCATCATCTCTCTTCCTACATATCTGAAACCATCACACAAAATCGCAAGAATGAACGAGAATCGCTCAGTTTTCTCTCTACTCAGGTTAACTTGTTCCCTCTCTCCAGAGAGAAAGCTCTCCACTCGTCTGGGGATTTTTTCCCCCAAAAATATATATCTTATTGAAATGGGTATACATCCATACAGAGTTGCATAAAATATCTTTCTCTCTTTCTCTCTCAGATTTTCTTTTTCCACCAACTTGGTTTCTTTTTTTCGAATCTACTTTCCAGACTGAAGAGACTTTCTCAACCGAAAACTTTTTATCTTCTCCACAAGACTCTCTCCTCTTTTCTGACTATATCCACAGCAGATTAAATTGAGTTTCTCACTTTTTCCACCTCTCATCTTCATCTCTTTTTACGCTGCTGACGGTGTGAATATATATATTTTTTGAGTGAGACAAGTAAGATATATAAAAAGGAAAGAAAGGAAAATTATGTTTTTGTTGAAAAATCACCATCATAAAATAATCATCATCATTCTCCACATCCCACCACCTTTTTTACATCAAAAGAAGAAGAAAAAAAAAGTTTCTTTTTCCACTTCTTCTTCTGATCAATCAGGAAAATCACAGCGCGAGAGAGATGAGAAGATCACACGAAAATATTTTATCCTGGTGGTGTTTATTATGTTTTTTCTCTGTGTGTCAACTCAACTAGGTAGATTATTCCATCATATTATGCCACACACTGTGATATACTTTTTACTTCATCCAATTCTTCTGGTCTCTGGTGATGATTGGTGATGATGACGAAGACGAAGGAACGAACAAAGATGATTTTTTATGATTACGATCCTCGCATGATCTGCGCTCACCTCCTTCGTATATATTTTGCCATCTCTTTTTTAAGTGGTGAGCACGTTCAAACGAATGATTTTATTGGATTTTTTATTTTATAGATAAGTGGGTTTAGTCAGAACGAGCAGAGATTTTTTTAGAAGATTTTTCAGGAAAAAATATATATTATTTCGACTGATTGCGATTCTCAGACGCTTTGCTGCATCCTCTCAAGCTAGCTATATCTGGTCGGGTAGATTTTTCGCTGGTATTTACATTTCTCTCTCTCTATGAATTATTATGAAAGTTAAGCAGGAATGAAGAAGAAAAAAGTTCAAAGGAAAAAAAAGTGAAAGAAAATTGCTATTCTCGCTCCTGCTGCTTTTTTCCACTCTCATCATCAACGCCACCACCACCTCTCAAACTAAACTCAACTCTGGTGACTGGTGGGATGATGATGACGAGAATGGTGATATATATTTTTTTTGTAGGAAAAAAAGTAGCTGGTTTGATGTTAGATCTTTTTTTGGTGGATTAGATGGATTCAATTTTTTATTATGGTAGAAATGGATAAATATCTGTTTTCTGGATTGGAGTGGTTATATCGAGTGAAGTTGGTAGAGAGAGGAAAGGAGTGAGAGATGGAAACGATTTATTTTTTCTCTGGTGAGGAGAATAGCGATTATTATGAAAAAAGTATGGTGGTGGTGGTGGAGGTGTAGAATAGAATGAAAATGTGATGATTTTTAGAATGACGATGATGATCATGACTTTATATTCAGGAAGAAAATTGAATATAGATTTATAGGTAGAGATACATTAAATATAAATGGTATGGCGGAGTGTATTATATGATTACAATAAAATGCGGCGATAAAATTCTTTTTTCTGGGGATAGAATAAGAATATAATTTTTTCCCAATAATAATAGCTTGTAGGATAGCTTTTTAAGTGAATGCTAATCTTCCGTGGTAAAAATTGATGTATTAACGCATATATAGCTTAGCAAAATATATACTTTTTCTAATAACATTTTCAGTTTTTGAATAAAATATCAATGCGTTTTGTATATAATGTCATTTTTTGAAGGAAGTTTAGATGCATGCATATTATATCTTTAAATCAATTCAGAATGGAGATTATATTTACAATTTTCGAACACACAAGGCGATGGGAATGTGTAATAGGTACTAGCTATTATAAAGAATTTCAAAGCTAATATTTTCGCCGAGTCACTGGAAATCAATAAATCTACCATGGTTGACCAGAGCCAGGAATGGAATTCATAACACGTAGATATTTTTTATAATATTGAATATGATGACTGCGTACATCTTTTTACCTTTTAATTTTAGCCTTTTAAACTTGTGCTGGTGTATGGAGTGAGATATCCGGGATTTGTGCGTTCAGATGGATGACTTTAAAACGGAAGCTGTCCATGAGAAAATAGGGGAACGGTAAAGGAAACACGTCAAGATAATCAGTGGAACGGTATAAATGAACAAAAAACATTATACCAGCCAGAGCATTATCATTTACAGTTCTGGACCGCAAGTCCATCCTGAAAGATTTTCATCAAGAAGACGAATGATGAATTAACATTTTGTTTCCGCAGTGCATTTTGGTAACATAAGTGTATACAACATACTGTGTTACATCTTAATAATCACCTTCCCACTTAATTACCACGATGCTCAACCATCAGCAGCAGCAGCTCTCCTTATAAAAATAAAAATGCAATCCTTTTTTGATAGCTGAAACAAAGAGATCACGTCACAGTGAAGCAGTTCGTGATAATAAAATGAATGAATATATAACCAATCCTTTATGTATGAATTG
>JAHZMV010000680.1:0-12423 GCA_027743765.1 Coecobrya sp. COE2
GCCCTTAGTTCAAGGCAGGATCCCCCTGGATTCCCAGGAACCAAATCGCAAGCAAATGCTCCACTATCCAGGAGAAGGAAAGTGGAAGATATTAAGGATGCGAAACGCAGAAAGAATACCATGTTGAAAAACTGTAATGAAATATGTGTGACAAAAAAATTATATTCTCATGTAATATGTACAACAGTAAAAGAATTTTGCTGATGCTTACAAAAGAACTAAAGAATGTAATATGTGATTACCGTGATTAGTAAACCACTCTAGAGACCTACTGGAAAATGCAGACGTGGGATTCTGTGGTTGACTACTGATGCACCTCGGTGTGGAATGATGAAAGTCGTCTAGATATAGTCTGGGCCAAACTTTCGGGGTACATGCAGAGATCATATTTACAAGTTTCATTGAAAGGGGCTTTGATAAAGTAACTAAATGCTGTGGCAGGTGATAATGTGACAGGCAATTAGGGGCAGGATTATAGACATGTTCATATTATAAGTATGAAGTCAAGTCAAGTTGATGGCTGATGTCATTCTCCACGAATGCAATAAATATCTTCATTATAAATTACAAAATATCCCCATGTATGCATGAAAACATGTTTACGACATTTTCATACAAGGCAAGCAACAAACACTTTAAATTTAAGTTGACCTCTGCTACAAAAAATATGAAGTCAAGTTGATGGCTGATGTCATTCTCCACGATGCAATAAATATCTTCATTATAAATTACAAAATATCCCCATGTATGCATGAAAACATGTTTACCACATTTTCATACAAGGCGAAGCAACAAACACTTTAAATTTAAGTTGACCTCTGTTACAAAAACCGTAAAGTGAAGCGATTCATAAATTCATATGGCAGATGAGTTGTATTTATGCAATTTACCGTGTAATCTTACCTGGTTGGATTTTTCATGTTAGAACAAATTACATGAACTTTTATCACGACGGTCGCATGCATAAGGCTCAGAAGTTTCCGTAAGTGTTTTTAAACTAAAGTTACAAATTTAGGGTAAAAAATGTAAAGGTGGTGTGATGCCTATGTATGTAGATAATCCGGTTTGATTTCAGAGAACAGTTACCTTTCCTTACCACAAAACATGTCAATAAATACTAAATGTAAATGTAACACTGATAGCAGAATGACAGATCATAATATAAATAATGTCTTAACATTTCAAAATTCGTCATATTTATTCGTAGAATTATCATTGGAGTCCATAAAATAGATTACATATTAGGTATGTTGATAAAAAGACGTCATAGTAAGCAAGCTCAGACTAGCGACAAGTGGTCGTGTCTTTTATAAGGAATGCATTAAACAAAGATTAAACTAGGAAATACATACATACATAGTTTGCTTTTTATAATATGCCTCATTCATATGAAGTAGCCTGTACAATTTTGATGATTTCTTCTCTGTTATGAGTAGAAACATATTTTGGTATCGGTTTTTTATATCACATTTAGACTTTGAATTGTTGTACATTGAAATAGTAGGAGTAGTGCACTGAGAATGATAAACTTGAAAACACAGTATTATACACACTGAATATTATATGAATGGAGTAGCAATTCATTTCATTAAACGTATTTTAAATAGATTATGGTTATGCACAAAACTGTCTAACAAAAAGTTTAATAGAAAAAATAATATAGGTCAGTGCCAGAAGTCAAAGGTCAAAGTTAAGAAGGAGCACTGTCATAAAATACATGCATCTTTAAAATTATCTTAGTCTTGTACTTGTTTACCCCAATGGTTTTCAGTTCAGATTTCTGAAATTGTTTGATTTGGTTCTTGAGTTTAAATAAAGGATATACTATACGAGTGGAATTTTTTGAAACCCTGGACTGAGTGCTGGCTGTATATTATGACAATTCTGCTGTGCAACGCTTAATAAGTGATACAGCTCAATTCGCAGTAATCGTAATCTCTCGTAAGTATACACGGTACACAGTCGTTAGCTAAGTATGCATGCATCATTGTTAAAGTACATGGAAATCTGAATAAACGTAAATAATTGAAGAATGTTATGGCACAATAATTTGAGTTAGATAGTGACATTATAAATGGCATGCATGATAAACTTCCGTCTCCATCATTTGTAAAGTTTCGTTTTCGTAATGTTCCACCCTCTCTCACTTGCTGTCTCTTTTAAAACTAACTAACAGTTATTATTGCATAATAGGATGCACAAGAGGATAATATTGCATGATTGGAAAGATTAAGTGCAATGTAACTTTAAATGCCCAAAGGGCTTTCAAAATGACAAGCGATTAAATCACTTGTGTAAGTAAATAACAACGACATGTTGAACCATCATTTAGAATTTGTGAATTTTAAGATACAGCCAAGTCCTGCATTTGCAGTGTATATATTTGCGTCTTTGTCACTCCTCCGTGGTATGTTGAACTGTCCATGGTGGTACCCATCACCTTGAACCCTTCCCCATCCAACCAGTTCAGGTAATTAGTGACAAGGACCATGGTCGCTGGCAAAGTTGACTTGGAACTTTGAGAGTACGTCAATGAATTTCCAATTGACTCTTTCAACTCTGGATAAAACTTTTGGATTCCAGCCCGATAATTTGACCTCAGTCCGTTAATGTGGACAGTCCATGATAAAAGCGGCAGTGGGTCATTTCCCAAGATGCCTTCGTAAATTTCGTAACTCAACCTGCAAGATGATAAGCGTCAAGCACTCTTTAAGGTCAGTACTCAATGTATAAGATCAAAACAAGAAAGGAGAAAGTTATAATAGAATATCAAAAGGTTTATACTTACACCAGAGTGCAAATGGTCATTTTAAACAGTGACGAAAGTCAACAGTATGCATTCACAACAAGTGTCAATTAATCCAAGGCAGCGGATTGTAAATAAATTGCACTTTATGACCGTGTTTCTTTGTTATTTTCTACTTAAAGCTGTTTATGAAGTGACACAATTTTCTCTTTTGTACATGTATTTATGTATTGCTCTCAATACTTACCGTGTAGGCTTGCAAGTGCAAACAATCCCAGTCCTTGAAACAGAGAATGGCCAATGCCCAAACCTGTTGTCATTAAGTAGGTAATTTGTTTTTCAGAAATTGGATCATAGGATGTTTGGATTTGTCAGTTAACCGTACTGAATATGAGTCACATATACATACATACACACATACCCACACGTTTTGCTCGAAAATGTTAACTCGATACATATTACTATAATGACCTTCGCGTATGTACATGTACAGCGTGACTTGGTCTAGTGCCGTGACTCGTGAAGTAACGGAGAAAAGAGATCGGAAATTGGAAGTAGTGGCAAGTAGTGTTATACTTTAGTAGAGTTTCCAACTTGAAGTTTGATTGTGCTAGGTACACCTATACACACTCAAAGTAGCGAGATATATTCATGTTTTTACTACTAGCCAATGTGAAAACAACTACAAACGGTTTTCCATTCGACAAATGAATGTATGTAGTTGACAAGAAAAGAGGAAATTAACTTTCTAAAAGTGATGGTTATATAAAAAACAATTATTGTAAATATGATTGATTGATGACTTTTTCCTGTTATTCCATTCCTTTCTACACATATGAATCAACTTACTTTCACTTACAACGATATTATATCTAACCGTTCGCCTTGTTTCGTTTAGCCTGGATATAAATTGTATGCATCCTTCGTATTTATGTGCATAGGTATGCATATTATGTACCTATACATAAACCCTACCTAGTAGGCGCCCTTCCTTCTTCCGTGATATTCCTTTTGATGAGGTGGTAATGGTATTTCAGTGGTATCAGCCCGGAATTAATTCAATTACTTAAAAGTCTTTGTCTATGCGACCTACGAAGTACAAAAGATATCTATATATATAAAAACCACAAACTAAACAGAAATGCAGAATTAAATCGTTTACACGTTGTTGGGAATGAAAGGTGGATTGAAGGTTCAAACTGGAAAGTTTTATCATAACAGGAAAGAAAATAGTTTAACCAAACATTGTTTACGCGTATTTTTACTGGCTTAGTTTTTATTTGATACAAAAGCATGTATTATGAATGAATATCTGTAAGTATGTACTTATACACGAACAATAAAATGAATCGACTTGGCCTCAATAAAGGATACATAGTAATAACAAACATTGAGAAAGTTCATAATTATTTAGGTCCAATATGCAATAACGAAACTTTTCAAAACTGGAATCTGCTATCCAAGATTTTCCCGTTTTCACCTCTCCTACTTGTCTACTTTTGCATAGTCCAAATATAGACTTTGTACTGGCCATTTTTGTCGTCAGATGAAGGAAGCTCATCCTTGAATGCTGAAACTACTGTGAATTCTTGCTGGTCCAGTGCATTAAGGTATGAAGTTATTTTGGCCAAAGCTTCATCTAGTTCGATGGCGTCATCCCCATAATAAGTGCTCAGAACAGTAGAGTTCACTGCGGTTGATGACGAAGCAACAGGGCTGGAAGGTACCAGTTCTTGAAATTCAGTCTGCAATAATGCCGACGTGGCATCATCCACGCCAAAAATCTTGACTGTACCATTACCAATGACAAATGAGCCATTTTGGGGCTTAATCAGAAACTTGACACTGGAATGAAGAAAGATTTAAATAATAAATCAAAATGATATAATATGTAACACTTTAATAAAAATGGAAACTTTGAATTGAAACTACCAACGTACACAATATTGACAACTCTCATGATGCTTTTTTGTAGTGCTCGTATACAGCAACGGTAGAAGGTGTATAGGTATTTATGTATGTAATTGATATTAATTTTCTAACAGAAATTTCGAATTTACAACCAAAGTTAGGGTAATTAAAAAAGCTACTAACTGGCAAAAGGCCGTTGTAAGATGATCAAGTAGTGAAATATGTGTGAAGATCCTCCAATAAAATTAAAAAAGCTTTTATTGGGCTCATGAGAGAAATTTTTTGGAAGATATATAGAATTGACTGTGCGTTATGACTTACAGTCCAACACTCATGAATTGAAAAATCCTCGGTTTGGATTTAAAGCAGAATTCTGTCCCAAATGCAGACAGAACATTGAAGTATGAAGCTACGAATAAAGAGGATTGTCAATGTTTACAAAAAATTAAATATAATATACATTGTAAGATAATGAAACAATAAACCTAATTTATTTCCTTTGACAAAGTTACAACTAACCAGAAATGAAAAGGATTTGAGTCATCGTTAAGGCCATTATGATGTCTATATTACCTCACGGCTCCTCATAATGTCCTATTACAGTCATTAATGCTCACTAGATTATTTATACGCATTGTACTTAATAATATTAAGTAGTATATTACATTACACATATTATGACTTGAGATTTCTGTAAAGACAAACAATTATTGTCTCGTCAGAGTGAAAATAGAATGCACTCGTTGTAACATAAAACCAAAGAGCTCAATGCAATGACAGTTAGGTCTGGGACTAAAATGCATGCATTTTGAAGGTAAATACAAAACCGAGATTTTAAGCTGTTATCATTATCATGCTGGTGATTAGAGTTCTTTTAGTCATACTGCAAAAGTATTTGTAATACACATACGCACATCCCATCCCCAAATCCAAATATTTGAGTATTGCTTTAAAATAAAAATTATTACAATTTACTCAGCAATTTTAAAGGAACAAGACAATTAAACATGTGAATCATCCAGTTCACTGAAATTCTGTTAGATTTCTAAATGTTCATCAATAATGAACTTTACATTATTATGACAATAAACTTTTATGCTTTTGGTACTCATTATTTTAGTGGTGCCAAGCCAGGCTTCATTATATTATTAGAGGCATAATTCGCGAGGCTTAAAATTGTAACAGTTATATAAATATCCATTAGTACATACAATATTTTATAGTATTAGAGTATATTACGATATCTGCTTACAGTTAAAAACATTTATCGGTTGAAACTAGGAACCTTTTAGTTATGCAGTTATGTAATGTACATATAGCTCCAGGTCTCCGAAAAAGCCTAATAGAGTTCCGTACGCCTGATTACTTTCAATAAAGTTAATTTTATGAAAATATTTATGTTTGTTATACAAATGCAAATAAATTCTATTTTAAACGATGGCACTTAAGATGTTTTCATTAATCGCTTTTTATTCATTTTTAAGCAATAATATAATTTGACATTCCTTACATGTACTGCATTATTGGTGCAGTTTTATGTAAATAGACGAATTCTTGCAGCATATTTTATTGTTACAGTTGGTAATGGTAAATGTTTGTATGAGTATTCTCCAAGTATTTCGCTACTCTGTAGATAAATATTTTGATCTACTAGTAATCAAGTACATACTAAATAGGCAGTTTTGACATTTTTTTGCGTATAATATACACAGCGCAGAAAGTACATAAAATATATATTGTGCATTGTATTTAGTTTCTCTAAGCCTTCCAAGCTTCCCTATATCGTTAAAGGTATTTTTACTTTTTTACGTACACTTGTTCGAGCATATTTCTGTAATGGACCAGCTATGAGCAAAATAATTCAATTTACATTTTTAATACTGTCGTGTTCTCGCGAGAAAGGCAAGTTGAATGGAATGTGATATTTTTTATTATTAAAAGTATACACATTATATACTTTTTTTTACGAATATTTATTTAATGAATTAGAGGAAGAGGTTATGTTAGAACTCTGCTGAATGCCAAAGAAAAAATGAGTTATTGAGAATTATTGTGCTTGTGTACCACGAAGGATTGAAGTAATATTCCTTGTTGAATTGTGTATGTGCATGCATGTCTACTACATATTCTATGCTACTTATGACAATGAAATGAAAATATTTTGTTTCATATTCTTACAGACCAATACGTAAATTAATTTCGCACATAGCAGACAAAATATTTTTCAATGATATGCGTAAATATTTTTATGTAACCAAAAACAATATTAATAAAAAACAATGTTATATGCTTGGAGCAATTTCTTTTTCTACTACGTCAATTTCCAGATTTCATAGTATCTGCAACGTCCAAACTGTGGTTGAATGATTGTAATCCGGAGTCACTGTGGAATGTGTGGCCACAACCTTATATTTCATTTCGCCAAGCACCTTAAGGTATTGGATGACAACGTACATTGGCAAGTCATAAGGACTATTCCGATCAAATGCAGGTTCCTCTTCTGCACTTATAACCAAAGTTTGTCCGTTAGGATCCTCTTCTTTTATCTTATCGGGAAATCTCCGTTTGAAATCCTCTCGTTGGGAATATATGAGCCCATTTATTTTCACACGCCATCCCGACTTTGCTGTATTGAGACTGTCCCAATTCAACCTGCAGTATCAATCACATACCAACATTTTAGATAAGCAATAGGTTATCTGTATTCATTTTCTTAAATAAATTGTACAAGGCCCAATTTGTAATAAATAATTTGTTACCCTTACGTAAGTGTTGCGATTGACATGATGATTGGGGATGTCACTGCGTTTTGCTCAAAATACAGAAACAAAGGCCGACACACTATCCGGACAAAACCTGCTACTCTAGAACAAATCCAATTCAATAATCCATCGTACGTAAATATGCTATACAAATTGGAGAAAGAATATTGGCTTTTATGCGCTTCTCCCCCTTCACTTGCACCAAAGCTTGCTTTCATCAAAGCTGTAGCTTGAAGCACTATATATATTTTTTCCTGCCTTTCTCTTCTCCGCTCAAGACTGGAATGAAACTAGCACACAACAACAAGCGTGTAGCAAAAGAAAGCACTTTTTTTATACAAGATGAGAGATCAATCAAGATACTTCAGAGCTGCCAAAGATAGATATATGACTTGAAAGCGATAAATTTGATCTTTGTCCGTTTTCTCCTAACTGAACTTGAAAAAGCCGAATGGAAAAATACTTTTCTCCTTCTCCTTTGTATTACTTACGTATATGCTTTCTTTACAGCTTGACAACCAAGAAATAAGTGTTTTTCTCCCTGAGACTTTTGGTGGTCTCGTCCGTTGATCGGTCTTGATATTGATGAACGCGCACCTGCTTGCCAAAATAAGTTAAGCTTGTTCTTGAGCCTCTCTTGTTGTTATTTATTTGAGTCTGATAACATCACCACCACTTTTATAACTACTGACTTGACTTATTGTTATTGACTTTCCACATGACGTCTGAAGCTTTTCATCCTGTCCATGTCAATGTTGAATGTCTCTCTCTTCCCGAGCCGAGTACATAATGTGCATACCAGAAGAAGAAGAAGCACAGAAACTCTAGTATTTAGAGTGATATTATCGGGATAAAAAGGAATCTCAGGCAACAAAACAGCATAGACCTGACTTATTGCTTTTCTGCTTGCACACCTTTCTCCCTCTAATCTTTAGCCCACTTTGGGGATGTACATATTTTTCTTATGAAGCTCCTCTCGGCTCTCCAAGCGTTGGCAAATCTAGGAAGAACACGTGTGGCCAAAAATAAGCTGATCAATTCGATGTATTAAAAAAACCTACGCTCTCATTTTCTCATATTATACTTTTGCTTATTTGCCCTGCATCCAGCGATGACGGAGGAGTTGCACCGTCTGTACGTGAACGCTGCTGCTGAACATTACTTATGTATGAGAATCATTCTCTTCTTTTTCTTCTCCAGTTTTTCGCTGGAACGGCTTGTGTACTTGTGGTGGTGTTGGTGTTTGTGAAGTCTGTACAGTGGTTTTAGACTTTAGGTAATAATGTGCATCATGTATGCTGAAAGCGAGCCAACAATTCCACAGAGGTGCTTATACTTATTTTACAAGAGATATGTTCACATTTCTGTATTCTGATACGGTTCGCTGGAGAAAAATCCTTCTCTCTATAATGTAATTTATTTAAAAAACAGAAATGGATGATGTGATTATACAGGGAATTCTACTGCTGCTGCTGTGCCACTGACTTTATGCATGAATGCTGGTTGTTTGTAATTTGCAACGTGTACCTAAATGTACATATGAAAATACATGTATTCATGAATAGCTTCTCTTTTTTCCTCTGAAAAGATGCACGCGTGTCATACGTGCTATTATATAAGTAAAGTGAATTCCTTGTCTGGGAGGAGTCCTGGCAAAAGACTGAGAATTGAGAGGAACATGCGAGCATAGTTTTTGGCAAATTGGCCTGATCTGATGAATAAAGTCCTTTTTTCCAGAGATAGAACTATCCCAGTGCACTGATGCATTCATCTAATAAAGTCAAATGTACATGGAACTTGTTTTCCTTCTGGGCCCTCTGGACTCGTTTAATATTTCTGGAATTTGGTACAGATGCATGCCATACCACACCAAAACTTTTTTATTGGATCTGCTGGACTGAAGAGAGCTTTTTATTAGAGAATGTAATGTGCGCTATGTGCTGGAGGAAGGAAAGGAAACGGAGGCCTTGGCGTACCAAGTTGCCAACTCATTTAACCATTTTCATTTTTTTCATAAGAAAGCACGTAAATGCAATAGATGTACAAAATGGCGAAAAAGAAAGTTTTATAACATCCATTTTTGAATATCATAATGTCGCCTGCTTGAATACATAATCAAATGAGCCATGACCCAGTTTTTTCCACTGGCTAATATAAATCATAGTAGTTCAAGCCCGTCTTCTCTTAATAATAACGCAATGTATTATTACCCTTTTTACCCATCTCATCGCATGCCAGCAGGGTAATCGGAAAATAATTTGGTTGATAAATTATTTAGTTAATTGTCGTAGGCGTAGACATAGATAGGTGAAACTATACGAAATATGATATGATGCGGTTCATGTAATATGAAAATTTTAAGGTTACCAAAGCCGAATTCTGCTTGTAAAACAAGATTATTTCTAGTTCCTATTTCGTTTCTCCAAAGAGCTACATATTTTTATTACACGACTAGGTTCATTTGTGTTTCTGGCGTCAGCACAAATTTTCATGGTTTCTCGTAAACTTACGAAAACAAATGGCTCTGTAACGACCTTTCCTTCCGGTGAACATTTATATCATGCTTCATTTACCGCATTTTCCTGTTCGTATGGCAGAATGGTGTCCCTGCTGCCTAGTGTTGCAGGCTGCATTCCATATTATTGGCACATAAATAATGATACCTACATTAATATATTATTATTCTGCTCTCGATTGTTGGAGGGCTTGTTTGTACAAGCATCGTCTCAAGCAAAACGCGTGTAAAAATTGTAAGTTTCAAGAGCATCTGGAGAACTTATTGACACATTTTTACACATAAAAATGTTCATATCTAACAACGTGCCGTACGCAAACCAATGCGTATCTTCATAGGACGTATAATAGGCATGTATAATGTAGGTATATAATTCTTTGATCCGATTCCCAGCCCGACCCTCCTAAAAATAATGACGACCACCTACTCGTGACGAAATTTTGTTGAATGTAAATGGTATATTTTTGCAAATGAGACATGGGATTAACAACCAAATTAATCATTTACCTGCTCACTGTTCAATGACATCTTCTCATTATTCATTGCATTCTAGTTAGGCATACAAATTACGGTTTGTTTTGTATTTTGACTAGCTTTTCTCTGTGGTTGATATAATATTCACACAGGCAACATAAAAAATACATATAAATATTTTTTCTGGAATGACGACAATTAATTGCACTAGAGCATGTACGTCAGCAGTGCGAATAAGTGCATAATTTTTAGAGCTATTGCTAGAGGATGTTTCTGAGAAACATGTACACAAAATCATAAAATTGATTCTCTGCCTATTAGTCCCTTTCAAAGTAAGCCCATAAAAAGTAAATTAAGTATTTATAGATCCTGCAAAAATATTGTGGAGGTAGTTTACCTAAAGTCATTAAGCCATTTGCATACTAAAACAGTAAAGAATAAAAACGCAAAAATAACTAAAAAGTGCAATAAGTCGCAATATTTGTGTGTAATCAATTGTTAAATAAAACATTGTGTGAGAATGCGTATAACAATTTTAATCCTCTGGATTAGTGCATCGATAACGTTAACGGTTGCAGTTTACCCCATAACTAGGAATCAAATTGTCTACGACGATGTAGAAAGGCCAAACCAAAAAACTTCCGATGAACTTGCCTCTATATTCAACTCATCAATCATCTACTGGGACATTGACAAATCGGAAAATATATCAGATTCGGTAATTAAAACTATTTTTCCACCCACATTTTCAATTCAATATATTTTCCATAAAAACACAAAAAATAACAATTCAACACTATTTTTCACAGGAAAAATCAGAAATGAAGCAAAACATCATGAATGACCTAGTCCACATGTCATTAGACTCTCAACAATGTTATTGTCCTAGAACTATCGATACTACTTTCATTTGCGATAGTACCGGAAAGCTACATTCAAGCATTTGCAAATTTCATTGCAGATTTGCGGATATAGCAAAAGAAGGTCAGATTCCACCCATATCTATAAACTATTATGCCAAATATTTATATGCCCGGTTGCATAAACCCAGATTTTATTAATCACGTTAGATATTACACCCAAAATGATACTCACGGAAACTGAGTTCCCCCAGTCCAAGAAAATGTGCCAACAATGGTACAACAGACATAGGAAGGCTGAGGAGGAAGCATTGTCAGCAGGCGTTCAAGAAACCAGACCACAGTGAACACAGGAAGCTATATGCAGTAAAAAATGATCTATATTGCAAAAGTGTCCACAGAAGAAAAAGACTGCATGAGTGAGCAAATAAGAACCAAATATCAGTTTAATTCTCCTTCTATGTATTTATATATCAAATGGATTTATTTATTATGCCAAATATTTATTTATTTTTATATGATTAATAAAACTAACTTTCTTCTAAATTATTTTCAATATATGAAATAAAATCGGTAAATCATAATCGTAATGCAAGTCAACATAACATTATATTCATGAAATTGAAAAATTGCAAGAAAATTGC
Organism: Coecobrya sp. COE2; assembly: GCA_027743765.1. Classification (NCBI taxonomy): domain Eukaryota; kingdom Metazoa; phylum Arthropoda; class Collembola; order Entomobryomorpha; family Entomobryidae; genus Coecobrya; species Coecobrya sp. COE2. Next base: position 11,913 of record JAHZMV010000680.1, read on the forward strand.
ATAAACCAGGAAACTACATCTCTTGCACGCTTTGGTACGTATAGCTTGTATAAAAGGTTTGTTGCAACTTTGCAAGCACATGTTATGCTCATCATCATCACTGCCCGGCAGGTGATCAAAAGATGAAAGAAATCCAAAACAGACATTGCGTTGGAATTGCAAGTGGGCACAGTTTTGTAATCATGTTCATGTGAGTGTACCAGGAAGGAAGAGAAAGTGCCAAAATGAAAAGTTTGTTTAATTGAGCTCACGATGTAAAACTAATGATCGTCATCGTCAGTATGAGTATGATCTCACATGGCATATTTTAAGGGGAAAGCGGATGTGAAAGTGGACAGTTTTTCACCAGTTCGTTTCCATTTGGATTCCCTACGTCTAAAAATTTGTATAAGAGTTAGCAAATTTGCTTGACTGGGAAGGAACATTAGGCTAGCAGGCTACTTTTTTTTTATAAGGGTCAATAAGCGGTTGAAATCGCACTTATCTATACAAAATGGGGTTAACTGAGCTG
>JAHZMV010000681.1:0-17350 GCA_027743765.1 Coecobrya sp. COE2
ACCAGGATTTTCCATCTCGCATGACTCGTTTTTCTGTCAAAAAAATTCAATCAGTTGCAGTAAGCCTTATAGCCACATTTTATATATGATTTGTCATTCATCTCAATCATTTTTGCATCTATACATCATCTTCTCTCTACCGTTCACGTTGCATTCCAAAATGTCAAATAGAGCAAATGTCATATTAGGTATAATTCGCCAAATCAAACGTGATAAAATAACAGTAAAATTTTATGTCAAAGACGTTTGAGAAACAATATTTTTCTTAATATCCAGACAACATGTGAGTTTTAATAAGATGAGCGCTACGAATTTTGGTGATGAACCACTTTTTATAAAAATTTGCGTACCTTCGGGATGATTTTCGTCAGAGAACGGTGTCATCACACCAACTCCAATGCTAAACCGTGATCTAATGACGAGACGTGGTGCGAGATTTGTTACAGATATTGTTGACCCTTGCAAAACAGCAGCGTTGTATTCCTAAAAAAGCAATAAAAGCGTTTATAATTCGTTCACATCAAGTTTTTTATCCTGTTTTATCATGTCGCTTTACATGTGTCGAGATTCAAGACTGAGCAATGAGTTGTTTGTTATAGCAAAAAGGGGTTTTGATTTTGATATCTTCTCTTGATAAGAGCGTTTACATTTACGATATTAAAATATATTGCAAAGTAATGTACTCGTTAAATCGCGCTAAACTGTCTATCGATATTTGTCAGGCAGGTTTTTCATTGCTCCTCTGTTTTTATAATACGGATAAAAAAATTTAAACCTTTTATTGAGTTTTTTTGGGGAGATATATTTACCTTTGGCACATAAAGTGTCGCACCAAACCCTTTTGCAACTGCGCGTACAGCGTCCATATAAAATTTAGCGCCTGCTCTGCCACCCGTTACAACCAAATGGTCGAATTTGTGCTTTTTCATTGAGGTCACTATTTTATCGTTGACGTAGTCGAGGAGTGGTTGAAGAAATCGTTGCATTTTCCAATGGGGAATTCCTAGTGACCCCGTTTTATTCCAAACCATGTCGGATGATTCCAGTGCATCTTCAACCTGTGCATGAGAATGTATAAAAAATAATTGTTTGAATTGGAACATTATGACTTTGGACTTAGTTTTTTAAATATTTGATACGTGTTGTTAGCATTTTTTAGCATATTGTCACGAACCTCCATACTTGTAAACCTTCTGAAATGGTCGACAAAACTGGATGGCACAAACACGTAATAATTTTGTTTGGACAGTGGATCAAAACGGTTTTTGGCATGTTCAAATTCAGTCATCAGTTTGAGCCAACCAGCCTTGTGCTTGTTCTGATAGTTAAAAATATAAGTGGGGGTAAAAACTGCGGACAGCTCTGCTTCAAACAGTGACTCTGGACCTATTAACAGTAATTGTATTAATAAAATTTTATGTCTTGAAATACAAGTTTTGTTTTAAGTACATCTGACGGGAAATAAAAATGCACTTACTGTCAATAAGAGGTTCACTCCGAGGAAGGATCAACTGTCTCAGTTTGCCCTCAGTGACTTGGTAGCCACTAAAGTGTAAATATGCAGCACCACAATCCACCGAGAGATATGACATTTCTGTAATTTATTTAAAGGCATTCATTAGTTTTAAAATCGTCATAATTCATCTTAATCTTAAGCATCATGATGTTTACGTAATGTTTGTGTGCTGACCTTTGGAACTGGATTCTTTGTTTAATTTCGATTTTAAAGCGTGCAGGGAATAAAGTCCTGTGGCACACGAATCTTCAATCAATGCGACGGAATCACTTTCTGACAATACCCCAGCCTGAAAAATATTCATAAATTTTTTTCTAGTTATCATTACATTTTAAACATATTTTCCTTTAATGAGAAAAACAGAATATTTCATCAAAATAAGATATTCCAAGGAAAGAACAGGTACAGTACATTAATATTTCGTTCGCATTTTAATAATATATTTTTTATTACTACAACTATCGGTTTAAAAGGTTATACAGTATTATCTGTATTTTAACTTTGTAACTCTTAATTAATTATTTATGAGTTAACAAAAATGCAGTTTAACAACATGGAACCGTCTGTTACTAATTATTACACAACGAAAAGGGAGACACGGGTGGTGGCTCCACATGGTAATCGATTGGTTGGCCGGATGTTAAGTATTAGCATAAATGCATACATAAACGACACGCGCTGATAAAAATTTCAAATCTATCATAAAAAGCCAGATAAATGACGTTATTGCATAATTATCGTACCTCCAATGCAGCCTCACGCACCAGTTGTCTCGCTCTCCGATCAAACGTTGACGGAATAGCGATGAGAATAACCATTGGACCTGGAGGAACTCCTGTTAACATTTAAAAAACACATTAAATGGAAAGGATGTATGTTAAAGAAAATATGTACCCAAGCAAAGAATTAATATGCCATTTCATAATGTCCTTAAATGTAGGGCAGACAGGTGGTAAAAACACTCGGGTTAAAATGTTTCTTTTTTGTTAATTGAAATTCATACCACATCTCTTTGTACTTCAAAGAGTGTGTAATACTTTGCAGTATCGATTGTTCGTACATGCATAAACACATGCAATAGGAGTAGGAGTAAGAGTGAAACTCAATACTTTACCTTTCTTCCTCTGACTAATTTGTTCCATGGCTTGGCGTCCGTAATGGCGAATGGCTGACTTCATCATGAATATTAAATCGTCGTCACTGGCCTTTGAGTCAAGGGTGTAAGGAAAACTTTTCGCTTCGTGGAAATGTTCTCGCCATCTCCATGATAGCTGTCCATGAGCATCATCAGTAAGGTATTTGTCAAGAGCTTGGAACCCAAATCCAGGTCGAATTGACTGAGAAGTTTCCTCATCCTCGTCACCGTCCAAATACAGATCGTCAAACATGACCCATGATGGGGCTTTGTGAGAGGCTGGGCATGAAGAACCTTTAAGGAAAAAGGTAAAAGTCAATGAGAAAGTGTTTTATTGATTTCTCACTTCACCCCATATGACAATTTGTAGCTCTTACCTCCATCCACATTTCCAATGCGAACAAATTCGGATTCCTCTTTAATCCAGTAGGCATATCCACTTCCCCTACTACCTAAATCTAAAGCTATCACACAAGACGGAAGCTCATCACGGGGATGTTGTAGTTTGTCTGGTCTTCTTTCTCGATTTACCTAGATGAATAAAAGTAGTCATTTATAAAGATAAAGCACTAAGAACTCCATCATCTTCATCATTTTGCATAAATAATTAAACCACATCATTGTACATATGTATCGCTGTACATTTTTACGAATATTTACTTAATTTTCGTTATCTTCACAAGCAATCCTTTCACAATATTATAAAACATGAAAACTTCATAGCTTCTCCATTACACGTTCTGCTATTTTTTTGTAGAGATAGCCAACTTTTTATGTAGTCGAAATTTATGATACCTATGTAGCGCTACAGATTGTTGTAAACAAGTAAAAACATCAAGTTAAATTCTCCATATCGTATAAAACCTGACAACATCAAGTGTTCAATTTATGTACATGTTCAAGTTCATAAAGTTCCTCAGGAATTTGCCAGTCATTTCAGAAAGAAACTCACAAGTACGTGGTGAGTCAAAAAAAAAAAAAGAGTACTGTCATTAGCGAATCAACAAAAACCACACAAAGAGAAGATGTTTTATTATCTCAAAAAAGTTTAATGTTAATAACGTGTAAGTCATATACTGTGACTGTGTGCGCTACAATGCTGAAAATGAAGATGCAAAGATGACAATGCAATGTGGTAGGTGAACAATGACGAAGTTGAAGAAGTTAACGTTAAATATTATGTTTATGCAAAGGAGACATTTTTGTAGTATCGTCCACTTTTTGTCATTAAGCTTACTTAACATACAAAACATGCATGCATAATTCATATGTATATCAAATTATGATACCACATTTAGAACAACTCATACATGTTCGCATGTGAGTGTCGGAAAATTGTGTTTTTATTCATCTATCCTTGAGAAACAAATCATTCCGATTAATTTATAATGAAGTATTATTTGTGTAATCTAAAAGTTCAGTCAACGGTTCATTGAAGACGTAAATACACTTAAGCCAGTAGCAATCACAGTAAACGGACATTTTGGACGATAGCATATAAAGCTTGCTTATTTCTAAATACTTTTTAAACCTACCCATGTATGTGCATCGTACAAACAAACGTGAAAAATACAAAAAGACACCCGCAGGTGTTTATGATGATGAATAATGATCCTACTTACTATCGGCAGTAAAAGCCATCCATTAAAATCTATTTAAATACGAGTAATCCTTGGATGATTATTCGTTCCGCTCAATTACTAATACAAGAAAAAAAAANGTGCATCGTACAAACAAACGTGAAAAATACAAAAAGACACCCGCAGGTGTTTATGATGATGAATAATGATCCTACTTACTATCGGCAGTAAAAGCCATCCATTAAAATCTATTTAAATACGAGTAATCCTTGGATGATTATTCGTTCCGCTCAATTACTAATACAAGAAAAAAAAAGGAAAAATTAAAGCGCAAAGGCAAGAAAAGTCTCGTCTTTAAATCACAAGGCTAAAGTAGGTACTACGCACTCTCTGTCATGTAATGAAGAAGTCATTCAAGTGAACCACTATTTGAATTGGTTGATGAAACATCATGCTAATTAAGTGGACATTGTTTTTACCTTTACTCTGACCATTTTTCTTGGTTGTTTACCTACCTATTTTTTCATAGTTAGGTAATGCATTCATAGCGAAATTAGAGATAAAGTACCGACCGCTCACTGTGTTACAAAGTCAGAAGCGAATTATTTTTTGACATGCATGCTTTTTAAGTTGATTGCAAAAACTTGTAATATCGGTTTTAACATGGTTTTTTTCAAGAAAATCCCAAATCTTTAAAATCTATATACAAAACACGTACATGTGGCATTTTTTTAAAATGACTAAATTGGCAAACAAGATCGTTGTCTCGACGCACCAGATGTGACAGATTAGATTAATTCGATCAACTTATGTATTGCTTTATGACGACGAGCCGTTATAAAATCAACAGCCGACATAAAATTACGGGGGGCTTGGCTTATGTTATTTTAAAAAGAAATGAATGCCAAGTTCAATTTTGTTGTTATATACCTTTACATTGGCCACTGAGATGTATTCAATGGAATTTTCTCTTTCGTCATCTTGCTCAATGCTGCTACTATCCTCGTCAAAATTGATCACAGCCTCAACAACATCCGGAACTGATACACAGAGCTTGTCCTGCTGCAGCATGTCCTCGCAAAAGCCTTTGAGGGACGTTCGTAGCGAAGACCGATTCCTGTGAAAAAAAAAACAAGGATGTATGACGCAAGTGAAAATGGATTAAATTCAACAAAAATTACAAAATCTGGTCACTATAAATAAAATGTACAATAGGTTGATAATTCAATTAAGCAAAAATGCTGGTAATTTAAGTACCAAAGGCTTAATTGAATTTTATTATATACCGACATAGGTATTACCTACGTGGCAAAAGTAAAAAGTGCATTCAATTTCATGAATTAAGTTAATAAAGCTCTATTCGCAACAACGAACAAACAGTTAAATTGAATTGTTAGTTACCATTCCGAGTCGTTTTTTGATATTGTCGAAGCAAGTGATCCATTGTACTGGTCCTCGCTCAGATTATTACTGCAAAATACTGTTGGCACTACTTATTCCGAATCCTAAAACATGACGATTCACAGCTTGTACTGGCACCTGAACCGATGCTGTCCCGTTCTCTGCCAGAAAATATAAAAGGTTATCAGAAATCATTATGATTACCACCAACACTCAGGGAGAAATTCAGGTCAAACTTGTCATTACTATCAAATTAAAAAGTAACAATAACAAAATCACTGTTGACTGTGCGTATGCTGGCTAGCAGTTAAATAATGAGTGACAATTGTTTAGTGATGCTGGTCCAAGAGGACTAAACATAATCACTACACTGAAATGTCCTTTTTAAAATGCCAAAAGCAGAAGAGTGAATTTTGTATTTTCAAACAAAACTATGTAAGTACATAATATGCAATATACTCCTAGAAAAGGAGACATTAGAAAAAGTCATTAGTTATTTTTTATCATTCTCTTAATTTCAAAAGTGCAGTCATTCAAATCAAAGAAGCATACTGCGTATAATAATGTAACATGGGTATATGAAAAGTACTTAAGTGTAGAAGAACGCGCAAGTAAGTGTCATTATAGTTTTAAAAGGGAGAGTCGACAGACTGATGGCAACATCTTGCCTTATCTTCTGTGCAAATCTTCTAATTGTACACCGCGTTAATCTCTTCGTCGTGAATTTAGAAGCGTTTCATATTTTTTTAACTGCGCCAGCGACAGACACCGTTAAACATTGAGCGAACGAAAAATTTCTTCCGCTTTCATGCCAATTGCAGGTAAAACTACCGACACATTTTTATAGTTCTATGTAAGTAGGTATGCAAAGATAGATGATCATCGAAACGGTGATGGGATGATTGAACGCTTTGTACGACTATTGGGTAAGCTGTCACTTTGTAAAGGGAACGCACATAATTCATAAAGCCTGTTGTACGGGAATTTGAATTGTTCGATTTCATGGCATTTTAAACTCAAATTTGCGATTCGATTGAAGAAATGATTTAACATGCATACTAACTACTTCCATGGCATGGGAAAATACACATGTGGTTTATATTTTTCACGCCCAGAAACTGCGAAAATTATTAATTTCAATGACTTGCAAATCTGAGGCTTGCCATATCTACGTAGACTGATATATTTAGTTACATTTTCTTTCAACAATTGAAACTATGCATGTATGCTGTAAAAAGTTAAAAACAATACATTGGATTATGTCATAAGCCTTTCAACTCACTTGACTAATTGATTAAAGATTACGGATATGTGACTCTATATGCATGAGATCTGACAAGAATCACGCTGCTTTAATTAGCCTTACACTTTCAGGTAAAAATAATTGCGTATCTGCATAAGATAAGGTACATTATAAGTTTTAAATATATACACGATTTTTTTCGGCTACGAAATATCTTCCACATATTCACTAGGAACACAATTTACTTTTAAATTGTTACATGCAATTCGATAAAGACTACATGAAAATTTCACATAAGGTAAATAAAATGGGTATATTATAAGCATCAACTATTTTCCCAAGCAGGTCATTGAATTGGATAAAGCAAAACTAATTAATTCATTGTTTTTTTGTTGAAAATCTGCTTCCATTATTGGATTGTCTACCTTTCACAGACACCACGTAGCGTGAGATATCATTGTAATGCGTAAAGCGTTTAACGAAAAGTTGCACCTGCATGCATGGGAAATGGTTTGCATCCTAAAAATTTAAATTTTCGCCATAATGTCCATATTAATATGCATGCAAATGCAAAATCACTAAAGAAAAGATGAAACAGTATCGTCAATCGTTTCATTTCCGCAATCATTGGATTTTACCGTAAAAATAGTTTTATGCCATATACCTTGCGTAAAATTGATATTTGTTAACCAAAATGTTGCTTCTTTCTTGGTTCAGGTAATACGGAATGAGCACAATGTTTATACCTAATTGCCAATATATAACATTTTTGAACTACTAAACTATCAACAATGTATGAAAATTCAAAATTACGTTACAAAATGGAATTAGGCATTCAGCTATCCGTTATTATTGTTAACTTACATCTTCCCATTTTACCATATTGTTTGTGGTATAATGAAGACGCACAGATTTGGCATGCTATGATTCTATCTTCCTCATTCATCACCGCTACCTACTTACTTTTTATGCAATACGTAAAAGTTACTTACATAAATGTGTTCAATTAACTAATAGTCATAACTCACCGTGCTTCCCCATTCCATTACGATCAGCAGCACCACTACCTAAAGAATTGAGCTCAGCCTTGGAGGCCATTATTTCTGGTCCTTCAGTTCCGTTAACATGATCATTGTAGAAATCATTCTTTTTCTCTTGCTGCTGACCATTGAAAATTTCACGGGAGTTGATTTTACTACGTGTCCGACTAACAGAGTTCATGTTACTACTGCCAGCCTCACCTCCACTCGTTGCTATTATCTCACTGGGTTCATTAAGCGTGACAGGAGTTGCTGCACATGACGATGATGATATTAAATTCTGATCTTGTTCACGTCGATTTTCAGAGTCCAAACCTTTGTTTGCATTTTCTGCTGTAGGCTTCATCAATCCATCTGCTGCCTTTTCATTGTCTTGCTTTTTGGCCAACCTATTACCTCCACTATTATTATTATTGTTATTAGGACTGTCGACAAAACTAGATGAAATCTGTTTTACAACAGGTTGCTTATTATTTTTTATTAAAGAAGATGAGTGGTCATCCTCATTTTGTGCCACAGAGGGACCACCAGAAATAATGATTTCTTGATCCTGCTCACGCGCTCGCTCTAAACTGCGTTTCCGAATAACGGGAGTCACTTCACAGTTTAATGTGTCACAACTACTGCTATCAATACTTGTAGCACCACCGTCTTCACCGTTACTACTACTCACAATGTCCACCTTTGGGATCAAATGTTTCTGATGAACGAGCTGAACAATTTGCTGTGGCATCGAGCGATCTTGTTCGTGCGACGTGCTTGAATACGTTAGTGATTCAGCGCGACTACTGCAACTTTCATCATGGCTCGTTGAATTCTCATTTTCTCCCCCTTTGTCAAATTCTAAGTGAGGAATGTTCCCATCTTCACTGTCGTCATCATCCTCATCATGAATTTCCTGTTGTCGTTGTTTTCGTATCGTTGCTTTTGGAGAAACTCGGTCAATGCTGTCATTACTCGTGGTAATTTCTGTTACAATTGTAGTTTTGCTTTTTGATCCATCTTGCTTCATAAGATTTTTGTCATCCTCGTCATCATTTTTACCAAACTTGGTTGTCCCTTCGTCCGTGACAGTGTCAATTTGCTGGTGAAACTTTGTCGGGGAAGATAGTTCACTACTGCTTGTACTACTTATAGCATCATCGTTTCTGGGGCTATGTAGCACACTGTATATATTATCAGGGGAAGATGTGGTTACTTCCAATTCTGATGGCTTTGATCGTCTTCTAGGTGCTGGCTTTACTGTGATCCCTGTATGCTTCTCGGCATCTTTTAAAGAGGTAACTATAATCTCTGATGGGAACAAGCTAAGTTCTTCACCCCCGGATTGTCTTTTAACTCTCTCTGTTGATCCCTTAAAGTCACCCGTGTGTACTTCATCTGTGGAAAATCCACTGTCAGAATGCGCACGAACAATTTTGTCTGTGTTGCTCCTGCCAAAACGGCCAAATCGTTTAAGGCTTTCTTTGAATCTTTGAACTTTCCCCGGACTTGCGTCAACTTTTGCTTCAGAAAGTTTGCTATTGCTTCCAGTACACTCGACTAGATCCACAGAGTGTCTCTTTGCCAATTTCGTTTGTGGACCGTTTGGAGTACTATCCAACTTTTGGATTAAATCCACCGAGCCAAACTTTTCCAATTTGTACTTTTCTCCAAATAGACCAGCCGAAGCTTTGTTGTTGCTTCCGGTTTTAATGTCGTTGATCAAATCGCTACTACTACCCTTTCCTTGTTTTCTGATCACCTCAACAAGCACAACATCAGAAGATCCTGATGTATCCCCCAACTTGAAAGGATCAAGTCTACCTCCCTTCGCGTTGCAGTGCACTTCATGAATGTCTGTGAGTGAACTATATATGTGATCATTGGGTGTATTAGAGGTCAGCGGTGGTGATGGGGAGTAGCTGGTATTGCCACTGTTATTACTTGGTGGATACCCTAAGCTACTCCGACTTCTGTCACTTTGACTGTCATCGTCAACGCTCAAAGCAATCCCACTAGCAGAACGGCGATGAACCACATTGCCACCATTTGAAGTACTACTACTACTTCGTGTACCACCTGAATCCGCACCAGATTTTAAATTATTCCGCAGGAAAGAAAAACTGCTGCTACCATTACCTGATGGCGACCCACTGATGCCACTGCAACTGTCATTAGTACCACCGGCACTAATGCCACTGCTGCTGTTATTCGTATTGCTACTGTTACTATTTTGGCCAAACTTGTACAAAGGGTTAAAGAATGGCTGTTGCTGCTCTCCTTCATCCACCTCGTCTAAATGTATCCTTTGTAAAGAGCTACGACGGTGCTGATGCGGAGTCTCTCCATTCCCACGTAATGCAAATCGCTCGTCAACGAAATAATCACCGTCTTCCTCTTCATCGTCATCTTCGTCAGAAGCAGAAGAGCTCTTTCCAACCCCCTTCGTTTTCCCTTTGTTGTTGCGGTATATAAGACTGGGGCTAGAACCGTACGACTTGAGACTACCACCACCACTTGCTCGTTTACCACCGGCTGAACGAGAGGACAAACGGGAAGAAGGATGGGTGGTGTTAGTACTGCTGCTGCTGCCACTGGTATTTTTATTATTCCACCTGTGAGTCAAAAGGGAAAAAAGCAAACAATGACTGAATGGATCTTCTTAATACCTGTGTCTTGCATGCAACAGCGCACAACTGAAAATATATTAAGGAAGAAAGGAAACTTTACACAACAGCGCAAGAAGACAAATAATAAAAAATAATGCTTTTCAATGAGTATTTTAGTGTGTGTAGTGTAAAGTGTAAGTCATGTAGTCGTAATAATGAAATAGGAACGGATATATTTTTGAAAGTAATGATGACTGCGGTAGGATGGTAGTAGCAGGCACGCAGGAATGTTCACCATGAAAAAATATGAATAATATATACTTTTATAAAAAAGAACACAAGCGTGTATAAAGCAGTAAACTTTAAAATATCATCACCCTCGTCATTTCAATTCAAAAACACATGTTGTTTTAGTTGTGATGCTTGTTGTTGATGACGGTGGTAGTAAAAAAGACAGGATAATAATAAAATGGCATATCATCATCATCCCTTTCTTTTTCAAAGCCACAAGAACAACAGTAAATTCCCCCAACGCTCAGCAGAAGCAATATAACTGCTGCATTGCTACTGCTTTGTGGAGAGAATCATGTATGAAAAATTATGATAGAAAAAAATAAACTGTCAAAAGTAAAGCTTCTCAAGTCACAGAAAAGAAATCCACCTACACGTTTACGTAAAAATAAATAGAAAATATTGTAAATAAATAGGCATACATGAATGTAAACTATAAAATGAATTAACTATAGCAGTAACTCTCGTGTAAAGTTATATAGGCAGCATGGGTAGTTATTTTGAATTTGTGAATGCCTAACTGAGTGAGTATTGGTATATATAAATTTTAGTGCATCGAAGCACTTGACTAAAAAAGTACTTTCATGCATCACAAACTTTTCATTTCCATATCAGACTTTTACCTTGCAGATCAACATGAGCGTGTTATTACTTCTCTCTGTGCAGTATTAATATAATATGAGATAAGATCATGTAGAGATTTTCAGATTTAAAAACTATAAAGAAGCATATATTTTTCTCTTTGATCTGTAAGCTTTGAATATTGGGTACCAATTTTTTTTGTTTTTTACGACGGGTTTTGTTGTATGACGATAAGAAGAGCTATTTCGTTCGCTGATTTATATTTGTTTTGAATTATTGTGATTTTTATTTTTGGATTTAACATCATGTAACTTGTCTTGGTATCATTCTTTACGTCAAGATGGTGGTGGTAAAACAGCAAGAGCTTTGGTACTGCTTTCTAATGTGTCATATTGCAATGTTGAATCTCGTGAAGAACATTATTGGTATTTTGTCATGGATGATGCACAGAGCGCCCCAAAAGAAAGACTGATGGTGATGCTGTAATTTACTGAGTGGTACGTTTTCGACAGGGTGACAGGATAGGTCGTTTTAAATCATTGCTTTCTGACTTTTTAGTAGGTTCGTTAAATTAACAGCATCACGAGAGATCACATAAAAACCGTACCGACATGCTTCTTTTAATGTGAATCACAGAAAGGAAGTAAAAAAGCTCGAAAGTTACAGTCAATGAATCAGACGTATAACACGTTAGTGACAAAAATTTCTATCCCATTTTGAATATGTGCAATGAGCATAATGTTCATTCTTTCAACTAAGTATATACATAATACCACCAACAATGGTGATAAATTAAATAATGGTATTACTTTCAACAAGATTTCAAATGTAAAATGTATTGTATTTTTAGAATTTCATTAGATGTGTACAACTACACACTTTAAAAAAATTATGGGCTTCATTTATTATTAGTATTTGCTCTATTTTGGACTAATTGGCTATTTACGCTAATGTGAATTGCCCAGAGGTATGCAACATATAACACGGCTATTACCGTTTTTAATTAACATGAGTCATTAGCATCTTTTATTTGTAGAAAAACAGAGCATCCGCAACAAAACGGTTTATATTGTTAACAAGTAACAAAATGTATAACAAATTGAGTTCGCCCTACAGGAAACCTAATGTTTTTTTCAATTTCCTTTGAAATGAAAAGGGTGCGGCTCTAATAAATAAATCGTGCTGTTTGTTTTTATATAATTTTTAGATCCGTCCTCCCACCAAGATTGGTTTAGCATATTTATGAGCATGAAATATATATCAGGTGCTGTAGACATTCTTTTGCAAAAATAAACTAGAGCATAATTTTGTTGACAAAACGTTCATTTATAAAATACTTAGCCATGCATTTCATATAATTATTTATTGCTACACTTGCATCACGATGGATCCATAACTATCCGGTTAAAGAAGCAGAAAAAACTGCAATGAGCGAAAGAATCTGTAGGTAAGACTATTGGCTGATTTATGCATGAATTTAACTTTGACTAGGATCAAATAGGTCATATGAAAAGATCTGCATTGATAATGTCTAATCTACCTTGGCATTCTATCAATTCTACCTAGGTATTAAAATCAAGATGAAATATGAGAATATACTCCCATCTTTGACAGAACGTAATTAAGTGAGAAAACATGTGCACTTGTGGATACAACAAAGAAAACATGTGTACTTGACACATTCAGAATTCAGACTACCTTATAATAATGGACATACATAATATATTTTGCCGGTGACTGGTCAGACTAAAATTACTTTGCTTTATGCCTAGCCTGCTTCCGATCTTCAATTTCTGTCGATCTATATTTTTTTGTAATTTTATGCAACCTGCTATTTCTGTAAAAATCTTAACATTTCTTGCATGACTCTCCATACATTGATTTGTGTTCACTCAACATACTACGAATAAGGTTAAGCCAACACTGCTTTATGAAATCGCTCTCGATTATCAATCTCTTGATCCACTGCAATTTACTGCGCTCACTTATTATTATTAGAGAAGTAAGACCAAGGTAGCGTATGAAACCACAGATTTTACTTAATCGTATTAACAACAAGCCATGTTATAACAAAAAACTGCTATAATAGTATAATAATAACCTTTCTCCCAGAAGAGAGAGAGAGAGATGATTGCTTTGGTTTGGTGATTCTCATAAGAGATGCATCAAGGTGATATCTAAGAGTTAATACGTACTAAAGCCACAAGAAGGTAGAAAGAGATGAGATGATAACGTCCTCTGATGCGAGTTCAAGCCAAAACCAATGATCCAAAGCTATTTTTCGATGTTATAATCAGTTCATTAAATCTCTCTGTCATCGATATGCTAATCAGTTAACATTAAAAGTCATTTTAATCAAATATCTGAATTGAATAGATTTTTTATGGAGAATGCCTACACAAACGTACGTGCTCATTGCAACAAGATAGTGATCAGGATTCCTTGCATACGTCCAGAATGCATTATTAAAGTTTTTTTACATTCGGTCTTGGTCTTATTCTACTTAATTAGTAACTCGCAATTTTCATCATCATGCTCTATATAGGCATCATCGCCAAATCCCAAATAGTGTGACTCACGGAGGGGCAACCTTTAGAGTGTCATTATCAGATAATGTGGATCCCCACCAGTCAAGATCAAATGGTTGAGCAAGAAGAAGAAGAAACCACAAAGAAATTCAAGCAGCATATCAAGTGGGTAGACAAAAATTATTTGTAAGATGGTGAAGGATGCGAAAAGTCTTTATGGATATGTGCCTATTTGCAAATGAAGGAAATGAAAAATGATTGCATTTTTTATCTTGCTTTTCTTCACCGCATAAAAATTTCAGTTCGCAAGTTTTTTTACAAGTTCCCAAATAATTATTTGTACATCTTTAGAGTTTTATCTATTATGAATGTTATGATGAAAGATACAAAAATTATTGTATCGTACTCGTCTTCTTCTTATAAGGAATGTCTTTAAAATTTTTTGTTACTTCCAGCTAATTTGCCATATTTCAATTTTTACGACCTGCGAAACTTGTATTGTAAAGCAAATAGTTTTGCTCATTGAGTAGATTGTTTGTTATTCTTATTTTATTGCATACCATTCACAAACTGTCAGGCATTTACTCTGGCTAGCTACTGTAATTTAGTAGCTCAAGTACAAGTGCAAATGGCATACAAGTACTAATTGCACCTGTTGTTGTGTTGGATTGCCTCATATTGTATGTGACCTTAATTGGAAAGCTTTAAAGTGTGTGCGTATTTACTGTTGGCTCGTCTTGTGACTTCATATTTCATACACAGAAGCCTTTCCATCTCCATCATCATCGCATTCTTTCATGCTCAGCACGTATGTTTTAAGGACGCAGGCACACTAATTTCCTATAATGTTTAGCCTCCACATTATCACATGGAACAAGCTAGTTGATAAAACGAAATCCCACAACTTTTGACAAAAAAAATCTAATAACGACATGGCAAAAAGATGGCTTCACATATGAATTTTGGTTTTTGTGGATGTGACAAAACCAATAACTGATTAGCCAGTTAACCATAACGTTGTTTGTGATAATAGGTGATTACCTTCTCTGTCTTAAGCTTACCATATTACGCTTTACCAGCATCCAACATCAGTATAAAAAATATGTCCCAATTTTATACAGCGAATGTGCGTGGTTACTTGGTGTTAAGGTGAACACATACATACATATTATTTTGTTTTTGCCAGGGGAGGGTATATTATGAACCAGAAAAGTTTAACTCAACTCAATATTTACTGCGCGATAATGTTTACTATATAACATGAAAAATGTAAATAAAAACTTCCTTTCTTGACAACAGAAAAATCATGAGATTTTGTGCGCCTTGACTTGCCCTAAAAGTGTTGTTGAAGAATAAAAATGAAAGTTATATGATGTTCTCTCTAACTGCACGTATTAGATTAGATTAATATGGTGTAGCTACATATTTAATAGTGCACTATGCACAGTCATGTGTAAAACCGGCACATTTTTTTAAACGACAAAACCAGAACCAGGTAAACGAAA
Organism: Coecobrya sp. COE2; assembly: GCA_027743765.1. Lineage (NCBI taxonomy): Eukaryota > Metazoa > Arthropoda > Collembola > Entomobryomorpha > Entomobryidae > Coecobrya > Coecobrya sp. COE2. The sequence continues at coordinate 15,413 of JAHZMV010000681.1, forward strand.
CGTGATTATACTTTAACGGATTGAAATTATTATCAAATCAATTTCGAAAGGGTAGCTTTTTGGGTATAGTCAGTTATGTACACTAACAAAAATGATGATCACGCGCGTTACGCTAAATAAAGCACAATTTAATTAATAGCCCTGTAAATTGCTGATGTTCATGTACAAAATTTGCTACATAATACGAGCGACTATACCTATGTAAGTTAATTATACAGACAAACATTAGTTTGGTATCAACTTTTTCTCATCGTCTCATCGTCATACCCGTAAACAAACATGGTTCTGCTTAAAAGATGATGCTTTACCGTACAAAGGTAATTTATTTTAAGCTGGTTAAAAATCGTTTAGAAGATATACCTACATTACATTCGTTTCATAAAAAACAGACACGCAAGTACAAAGCACGTGGTTGACTCAAGTCCTGCACTCACCATAAACGCATGTTTGATCATCATCACAATAACTTTTTGTTGATTATACTATACAGGAAAAACTACTACGAACACAATGGTGCTTGAAATGATGAGGATGTTGTTGATTTTTATAAAGTTTATTCATACATAATTTGTAAATACGGTATATAAATGTATACATAATTTATGATCTTGTGACTTAAATATGTGAGAAATCTTGCATTTGAAATAGTGAGTAGTCCTTTCGCGACTTCCCAATCGAAATCGCATTATAACTCCACAAGTATATTCTTTACGCATATCTACAGCACAAGAATCATTCACTATTATTATTTATTCTATGAAATGTTTATTATGTGTTTTGCTGACTTATATTGTATGTAATAATAAGGAACAAATTTTTAGGAATTTCTCTATTTGTTCATGTTCATCCTTCGTTATCATAATAAAAAAGCTCAACTTCCCAAAGCATTGGCGCACAAAAATAGTCAGAAAGCAAATAAACCATCAAGCGGAAAAGATTACTCAAATGGCAAATTTACCTAGAATCGTAAAACAGAGGAGAGGCATTACAAACATTAATATGTAACTCATGTACAATTTTCTTGGTGATCAGCTTACAAATCACCAAAAGTTTGTGATCAAGTTGTGTAGTAAGCATGTATAATATGTGTATTTTGCTGTACATACATTTCTCAGGAAAGTAAGCATTTTTTATTGTACACAGAATTATATTGATTCTATCATCGGTTGCAACAAAGTTTTTAAATATTTAACAGACTTAACGCATTACTAATAATACCATTTTGTACATAAAAATGGGATACGATGAATCATGTAATCTTCTTACCTTTGCTTCACCTCTGCAATCCAACTGTTACGAACAGTCCGTTTTGGAATTGTAGCTGCCAATTCCGGGCAGAGATTACGATATCTGCCATTGACCGGGGAAGCCGGTGGGCTGTACTCTAAAGATGAAGCGTCAGGATTATCTGTACAAGTACACATAAAATACGTTAGGTTAAAATATAGGTTATAGCATAAGTCATGACCAACAAGTATGAAAAGTCTGATGATCAGGTACACCCGTCTATAAAGTGCGTGTATATTGCACAATGAACAAAACTCTACATTCTCCCCGTTTTAACATTTTCTTCGGTAACAACATGTTAGTTCAACTATCAGCATGCTTTCTCGCAGGTAATTAACAGTTTTACCGTAATCCCCTTTTAGTACCCTCACTTATGATTTTACTATACAGGGTAATACTTTTGCCCTCGTCTGATCCGCTACATAAAAACTTGACTTTGAAAGCCAGGTTCAGTTTTTTTCCGATTTTCATGATAAGGATCCCCCCAAATGAAAAAGCACCTACTAAAAACAGCCCTAATTTAATTATTGTAACATGAAAAAAAACATACTGCTAATCTTCATCATCTCCGTGATGCTGGCTGCAGAATCTCCTCCTGCACGCGGGGAAGGTGGACGTTCCTGCAGCATGTTTACTTATCTTTTTTGGAAG